>JBAIZL010000001.1:156667543-156670043 GCA_036971475.1 Prosapia bicincta
AATTAGCTTGTTCAATTTTAGTAAAATTCATTAACTTGTATAGTTTTAATAAAACTTCAATAGCTGATACAATTTTAGTAAAACATTGCTTATCTGTTATAACTTATAACGTACAAATTTATAAATGCAAATTCATAATTTGCATTGCTCATCAGATGATGCAGATTGTTACAAAACTTCAGTGGAAAACTATCGTATAAAGGAATTGCAAAAGTCTCCTTTATGAAGCGAAAGAAATCATTGGTTTTTTATTTCGCATTTTAAACGGGAAATTTTAACCCTAAACCAAATATTGTCCTAATATTGTTATTAAAATTGTTATTAAAAAAGTGTACAAGTTCTTAATTTCTTTTAAAATAGTACTCCCGTTCCCACGACAATTTATTTCTTTGGAAATACAAACATATTGATTATTATACATTTAGTTGTGAAATATGACGGATGTACGAGTATAACATATCTATATAAAGGAAATTAAGAAAATAAAAATAATTAATAATAAAAATAATATTATAATTCTTAAATGAAAGTGTCATAAAAAAGGTAGGTGGTTACATTGGGGTGCACAAAATGTTGTCCCAATATCACGTAATTGGATTTTGTGAATTGGGTAATACATTTCGTCTATAAAAGAGTTTATAGAGTAAACATTCTGAATAGCATGAAGAGCAGCTTTAGAGTAGGATCACACAGAGTATAATGAATACTGGAGTGTAATTAGAGCTTTGAGAATGCCAGTAGTTCAGCCACAGAGCCAGACACACACACACACACACACACACACACACACACACACACACACACACACACACACACACACACACACACACACACACACATACACAGCAGGTGAACGTGACTGAATCAGGTGAGGGTTTTTATTTTAAAATAGAAATTGTAGTTTAAACAGGTTACATTCCTTTTTCTTTTAAGTATTAAAAATGAATGGGCTTTGGATAAATGTGTGTGTGTAAATATAAATTTATTTGTTTTAAAAGACAATGGTAGGCACTTTAGATGACGATAAGTTCAAACTGAAATTAGATACTCTTAGGGTATATGTCTTTTCTTTTTGTTAATAAATTAATCTTACACTAATTTAATTTAGGTATCGAGAATTTATAATTTGTAATATTCAAAATTACATAACTCAATAGCAAAGAGAAGACAAAGCGAAGAAAATAAAACTAACATGGGCGAACAATAAAAAGATTTGTTAACAAAGATCCCCACAACATTGAACGTAACAATGGTCAAACAAGGAATCTGTCAATCATGTGTCGGATCATTTATTCTCGAAAACATTCTTCTGTCGGGAAAACGGCTTAGAAAGTTTACTTAAGTCGTTTAGAAAAAAGTTTATGTGTTGAAAAAAAAATGTTTCCTCCTATTAGGGATAGTCTTATTAAAGTAAAAACTTTAGTGATGTAAAGGATTTATTTTTCAAGTATAATCTTGGAATTGCAAGTTTAATACTTGATGCGCCAGCATATTTCTTATACTTATACTTCTTTCGGCAAGTGTTTTGAGCAGTATTTCTCAAATCCTTTTCGGCCAAGGGACACTAAAGAAAGATTACCAATGAACGCAGCATCTAAAATTAATTACAGTAAATCTGTTAAGAGAACGTGGGAAGATAATGTGTACATTTTGTTGTTCAAATGCCTTTTTCTAGGCCTAAAAATTACAATATTTCTACTATTCTAATCTTTCCAACCTGGAAACAACAATTTTCATTTGATACGCTCATAATAAATAATATATTTGTGTTAGAAAAATAAAACCATTTTATCATAGAAACAACCCATAAGCAACCTTCTGATTTATTGGCTGTTTCTCGCTCGGTGAAAATTTTGGCGATAATAGACTCTAATTATTCTTCGACTATAAACATCTTTGAAGTTTAGGTTACATTGTAGCCTTGTAAAAAGTACTTATCTTTGGTTCACTATTTGTTTCCTATAAAAAAATAACTCACAGAATATATTAATAACTAAGGTTATTATACAACTTCTACCTTATATTCTGCCTGTCTAAGATATTAATGCTTTTTGGGTTTGGAATACAAATTTTATAGTTTGCCAAATCTTATATAAAACCCTACCTCGCTTTGAAAGTGAAAAGTAGTTGCTTTCAAAACTCACATGTTCTAATTAAAAACCTATAGCAAAGTTCAAACAAGAAATTACCATTTTTTTACGAACGCAGACAAACTATTGCATCAACACTTTATTATTATTAATTTTAATGTATGAATACTAGTGACATACTAGGAAAATTAAAGAATACACCCAGATTTGGATGTGATTTTCTTTTATTTAGGTTGCTTAGTTTATTTGCGTCACATAGACGGGCTAATCGGTTACTTCTCACGATTAATAAGAGGTAATGTACAGTGCGTGAGGTTTACCGTGTCTCTGACCTAGAGATCGCTAGGCTGGACTGGGCTGCAGTGCGGGGTCTAAACCTAACACTTCAGAAAACATCAATGTCTTGTTTA
>JBAIZL010000001.1:156675043-156717543 GCA_036971475.1 Prosapia bicincta
ATGAACAACTTGGTCGTGCAAAGAGTTTTCTGTGATGTATCAAATTAAATGACAAAAGATATTAAGCTCAAAATAATGCTCGACTATTTAGTTCGACCTAACTATTGCGTGTTCACATTTCTGAAGTTACTTACAACCGAATTAGTTTTATTCTTACCAAAACTACTTGAATAAATGCCTACGTAACAGCGTCTTCTATGAATGACAAGGAACACTAGTCTGTTGTATGGGATAGGAATATAAAATTGGTATTGAAATTAATCTAAAAGTAATATTATCAATTACTTTTTCTACTTGAAAATCGATTAACATCGATTAACTAATCGATTTGTGTAGTACTTTCTTAGGCATTTAAAACTCAAGGAGTACTTTTTAAAACCGGCAATTGATAAGTTTTAGATTTTTAATAAACACTTTTTTATAGATTTATTAAAAATACATAATTAACTGTCCAATTGCGAAATGAGGCTGCTAAAAAGTATCAGTAAGTAGCGGTTTTTAGTAAAGTAAATCGATAAATCTTGATTTACTTATACACATAATTTATTTATTTACAGACTTCAAATTGAAATGGTTAATACCTAAATTGTGGGTGTTTTATACATTCATCTTTTTTTTAACAAACAAATTAATTTCACAGAACAATATGGAAAAATTATTATCTTGGCAGCTGCCAATCATTCATACATGGACAAAGTTCCTTCAATTGTTTTTACTAACCAACTTACTATCATATCTTTCTATTACCAATAACGGGATAAAAGTGGTAATTTTATAAGGAAGTAGTAAAATTATATACCTAATGAAATATGTTGCAAAGACAAAAACACAGTAACAAAATATAAAACTAGATAAGGGAATTTATTTTATTTTTTGTATTTCCTTAAAACAGTAATTGGAAGATGTTTAGAAGAGGACATATTGTGGAGTTTTTAAAAAGCGTTCTTAAAATAGTAAAACCCTTAATAAATGTGCTGTAATAACCTCAGACATAATTAGGTTCCATCCCGTACAGTATCTACATAATAAAATGTCTACTCTCATGACATCTGTTCCGTAAGTAGGACAGATCCTCCAACCCCTGGTTTAATTTAATAAGTAGGTCATAACTCAATTCGTTTACACAAAACAACAAAAGAACATTTCTTGATGGACATAATGGCATTGCATGATATTTTTTTTTTTTACGGAGATAACGAATCTGTCTAGACCAACCATGAGACTTGATTAAATTGTTGTGTTATCATAGTAGTTCTGCAATTACTGCAGAACTAAGATTTATTTTGTAGGCATAAATCTTTAGGCTCTATGAATGTTTCTATTTTAAAATAAACTAAATAATGAAAACAAAACATTTTTCAACGTACAGTTTTTTATGACAGTAGACCATTTTTTCTAAAAATAAGAAACATATGCACTAGGGGGTGTTTTGAATGGTAGGTATTTGGGATGGTTTTAATAATTACAAGAGTGATTAATTTCAGGGGTTTAGATTTCCCTACAAATTAGAAATAATAATTATAATTTAGCGTGAGATCGTAAAACGTGTGTTGACCCGATACTTCGGGAAATCTGCATTCTTAAGGATTGTGACCAAGTAAAACGCAAACCTCAATATAACAATCACGTGACTACACTTGATCCACTAGATCATGATGGAGTCCCTTGGTATTACATCTACACCCAATTACCTTCTATTTCCATTTTTATAACCAATACCTTCAGTCTACACAGTAGTTCATTGGCTTTTACATTGACTCCATCCCGACAGCATTTTCTGGCGGCAAATTGGCAACATCTTCTTCTAGAGCTCATTTATCACCTGAGCAGCTAATATGGTGTGGTTCAACCACCTCTTCGCGCTAACAATAACGTAGCAGTCCATTTGTCTCTGTTCTTGGCGGACAACTTTGCTTGGTCAGTACAAGAGTCTACATTTTATTTGTCTTTTCCTGAGGGAATGCATAAATATACAGATTATTTTCTACCCGAGCTAAAAATTAATAGAAAACATTAATAGGTAAAAATAATTAATAACCAGGCCAAACATTAATAGGTTAACGTGAGATCGATATTTCTATCTATAAAATCATACAATTTGACAACGCATTACAAAATGCAAAACTGATATTACGGATAATGTACGGATATTGCGAAAACAAAATGCTAAGATAATGTAACGGAGGATTGCCACTATACAAGAGAAAGTAAAGGTGGGCATTTATACACAATAGTTTTACATATTTTATATCTCGAACAAAAAAAAAAAAAAAAACACACAATATTTGCTTGGACGTTGAAATAAATTTCATGCGGGCCTACATACTTATTGTTAAACTGAAATCGTGAAAGAAAATAGACGTTAACAATTTTTATTTGAGATGATTAAAATAATAAGTCGTAAACAACAAAATTTTATTAAAAGTGAATTACAAATGAATTAAAATGCCTAAAAAAGGTTGAAGTAATAACAAAAAACAACAATAGGCTTCATTTCCATGGTAGACAACAATACCGTTCTCCGTGAGGTATTTCAGAGCGTATATAATGAGAAGTATTTAGACGCTCTTACAAGCCAACTTTACTAGGCACATACTTATCTTGTAATACGTAATCATTAGAAAGGTAGCTGGCTGACTTGACTTAGATTGCTAAGCCACTACACACACATATAACTCACAAACACACATAGCTAACGTGCATTAACATAGTTATTAAGCATTAACTCGCTGGTCACTCAGTTTAGGCTTTGACTGATACCACACTCGAGCCTACATACACCGCTCCTTGAGTGTCTCTTAGGCAAGAGACTTGTTTTCAATTGTATGATTATTAACTACTCGAGTTAATAATTGTTACATTTTTTTAAGGGGGTAGGATTTGTTTTTTTCGGAAACTGCTAATAAGTCTCGGAGTGAATCGTCAGTCTGACCACAAAAATAATTGAATATAAATTGCAATTATTTGTAGATTGAATTTATTGAAATAAAACTTTGAATTTTTGTGTTCTATTTTAGTTACGTAAAAAGTATATTTAATTCGTTTCTATGGAAACCAAATTAGAAATTGTATAATTTATTTCTGTAGATATTTCTAGTTAGGTAATGGATTTTACATTTTTAAAACTAATCTATATATATAAAAATGAATGTTTGTATGTATGTATGTGTGCATGAATGTAATGTATGAGCCTAATGCGTTATTAAACCACTGATCCGATCGCCATAAAACTTTGGGAAATTGTTGAGTACATTCCTGGGAAGGTTTCCGGCGACATAGTTTTTTTTCTCAACATGTAGTTTTTAAGTGCCAATATAGGATAAAATACGACTTTTTATCTTATCTTAAGACATTTCATTGAATTCAGTCCAAATTTTGTGTTGCTAGGCAACAATCAAAAAATTTAAAACTATTTTCCAACATATTTCAAACAATATACAAAAAATATTGTATATCCGAAACTACTTCAATATATAACATTAAATCAAGAACTTTTATTGTCACTCTTTTCTCAATCGACTACTATATATATATATTGATATATTTATTATATTGGTAATGATAATATATAATATAATATAGTACAATATATATAATGTAATATAGTTTACATAATATTTAATAATATAATATAATAATATATACATATATATATATATATATATATATATATATATATAACGTTATAATAAACCGTTTAAAAATAACAATAACACCTTTTCCTTATTGTTCTGCTTCTTAGGTTTTAATAGCTAGTATAAATGAGTGAAGCTAATAAAATTGTTAAGACGATCAACCATCAACTGTTACAAGTAATCAACGATTCTATATCACTGTCTCCAAAAAATATGAGTTGTTTTTCTCAATTGCGTCGACGATAAACCTAAAGATTACATTAGTATAAAATCGTCAAAAAACTCAAAGATATTTCAAGAAAAGGGGTTTTCAAGTTTTACTTCAATCTTGAACTAAAACATGTGGAAGGAAAAGCAAATAGTTGAGAGAAGTTATGCAAAGGTTTTGCATTGTTTCTTTACTCAGAGATACCAGATGCATATTTGATTTAAAACAACTTAGTATTTCTAAACTTCCATTTCTATGCATGCAAGCACAAAACAATAACGGAATTTGTAAGGGAGACTGACAAAGAGGGAATGCTCTCAAGTCTGCGATAAAATTGTTGCCATGTTTCGTTCCTTGTTGGTACAAAGAGAATAAATGTAGCGCGAAATTAAATGACAGAAACATAGCATGTAACACAATTAGCATTTCTATGTAGGAAGTACCTGAATTACCTGTTTTTTACTATTGTATATTTCACAATAACGTTTCTGCTAGATTAGTTTATGGAGTATTTCGCTTTTGAGATAACCAACCAGCTGCGAGCTACTTCTTCTCAAGGCATGTACTCGGTAGAGTCTTATTGCTTAAAGAATGTATTATTTCCTCAATAGAGAAGCGAAAGAATGTGGAGAGAATAAATATCAGAATAGGAAAAGCTTTTGACAGTTCATGAATACGGTAATTAGTGGAGTTAAGGTGACGTCACTGTAAAGAGGTGTTTGGTTTACAGCAAATAGGTCTAGTGCTTGCTTACTAGATATACATGTTTCACATCGATACTACACATGCGTTAATAAGTGTTACACGTCAGTTAAAATTTTACTGTACACTTTACTCTGATGTAAATTATTTCTACTTTATTAAGCCTTGGAGGACTAAAACAAGTTTATAAATTTTTCTTGCAGCGTATATTAAGTCTAAAAAAAGGTATAAAGTGGTCACAGATAATATAAGTTACACTGATCTACACCAATTTTGTCTCAAGTGATGTTTATAGTCGTTTTAATGTAACTATATATGCTGAATCCGAAAATAAAATTTCACAGTCCTCTATATTTTTTGTCTGACACGATAATTTATAATTATTGATATTTTGTATTAGATACATTTATCAATACAGTATAACAATTACAAATGTATTTTTAATTTGAATATAAGACCTGTATGTTCATAGTATCTTACCTTAACACTAGAACAACAATTAATTATATTCATTTTAATGTAAACATAGCAGAAATAAAGCTTGAAAAATCAATGACGTATTTCACGTGTCTCATCTACCATGAAATCGATTTCCAAGGTCGAACATTATCACAGGAAGGCTAATTTCTTTTATCAAGATCTTGTTCCTGATTTGTATTTGACCAACTCACAGTTGCAACATTTTAAAACTAGGTTAAAAGTACGGAATCTTTCGTTAACGCCAATAACAAATCTATTTTCACAAGAAAATAATTTAATATATTATAATAATGTCTAACTATTATTCAAGGCTCTGGATCACTTTCATCAAACAAGAAACTGCGTTTGTTCATCAATTTTTCCACGGTTTTCTAAAAAACTGTACCTGTCTATAATTAAAAAGAATTTCTATCTATAGCCTACCATTATCCCGTGCTACTGATATGAATGTCATTATATGAAACTATTTCTCGAACAGATTAAGCGTAAGCAACATGTTTGGAAGATTTGTGATGATTTAAGTCATGGCACTTTTACTTGGTTTCAACTTGGTTGCACCAAATTATACTAATTCCTATGTGAGAGGGGTAGTTCGGACCAAAGGAATCCCTACAAGATAAGACTGGCAAAAAAGTGAGTAACGAATTTCAGGATCAAAGATGTTAAATACACTCCACTTGTCAACCAAGGAAACTCCCGCCTACTTTCATTACATAATAAGTAATCCATAAAAGCAATGAACTCAATCGTTCTGGTTTTATTTATTTAAAATAAATAATTTCCTAGAATAAGGGAAAGAAGATATTCTGTAGGGTTTGAAGACAATCAATTCGGGACAAATTTGAAGAGTGATTAAATGTTATAGAAAAAACCGCCCTGAGTGAATAATTATCACAGTAAAGGAAACCAATCGTGGTATATTAGGCTACATATTGTTGACAGTTAACAATTTGCGCTGAATATGAAATATTTAAAACCTTCAAATGGATGCATGGTTGGAAACCTCAAAACGTTTTGAAAAAATAAATAATTCCATTCCTTACACATTTCACCCTTCCTATTCATTGACATGAAACGTATTTCCAAATGTTTAGATGGGTCGTTAAAGTTATCTATGAAGCAATACCAACAAAATAAAAACAACTACGAAATAATAAATATAAAATCTAACTAAAGTAAAATAACAGTATAAACCAAGCAGGTCGAATAGCATAAAAACGTATAATATCAATTCAGTTGCCACTAATGACGGCGTCGCATCCGAGAAACAGCCATAACACCTTAGAGCTGTGATAACAGAGTTCTGTTGCTATGGTAATAGCATTTAAGGCCACTCGCATTCAAACTATAACATACTGGCAGTGTTTGTCCACCTTCACTCAAACTGTATTCTTGACAGTTGTATGGTTTTTATGTACTTTAATGATAATAAATTCTGAAATAATCTTTTCCAAGATAACCCATTATATCAGGGATAACCCATTATATCAGGGATAACCCATTATATCAGGGATAACTCATTATATCAGGGATAACCCATTATATCAGGGATAACCCATTATATCAGGGATAACCCATTATATCAGGGATAACCCATTATATCAGGGATAACCCATTATATCAGGGATAACCCATTATATCAGGGATAACCCATTATATCAGGGATAACCCATTATAATCATTATAAAACGATGAACTAGGTGTTTTACGAGGAAATATACTGCAAGGAAACTTACTGCAAATATTTGAACTAATATTTACAATTGTTGCAAGTATAGGCCTACAATTGAAAACAAAACGAGAAATAATATTTTATTATTTCAAAATTGGATTCGGATAGTGTACAAAATATGTTTAATTCGATTAATGCCACTTAGGCTTACGTAAACTAATGTTGATTTAGGTTCTGAAAAAAAAAGTTCATAACAAAACTTTAAAGCCTTCTATTTTGTTATTTCAATATAACTATAAAATCATCATGCCAAAAGCTTAAAAGCAAGGTCGATATCATTATATCCTGGTTTTACATTTTACTAATTTGGAAAATCTCTAGATATTGCTTAAAAATTGTATGTTGGTTTACAGTTAAGTGCAATAGATAGAATGTATGTCTACATCACGCATACGACCTTGAAAACTTGATTACATGATTTCTTCTACTTTTTAAATCACGACGTATAGGATATAATTTGTGTAATTTCTGTATTCCCTAAATATGAATGTGAATACCTAATATGTCACTACCCTAATGTTTACTATATTTACCACGCTTTACTTTCCGTTGTGTGTCATAATAGTGTGATTGCCAGATCGTCTTAAAACTGCAAAATATCCTGCACTTTCTGTTTGTTGGTTTATCGTTATACCATAGAGAGGTTAAATATAGTTTATCTCTTTTAAGAAGCATAATTGAAAATTAGTGAATACGTGATTAGTACAGCCAAAAGGATAAATGATCCCCTGTTGCTGGCCAGAGCGGAAAATTATTGACCATAATAGGCAAGTTCTAAATTATATCAACTAATAACCAGGACAAAAAAATGTCCGCCCACTTTCTACAAAATCATAAAAAAACTAAGTACATAATGAAAGTTGAATTTTGTCGTACATACTTAGTTTTAGAAAATATAATTTATTAGCATGAAAATAAAGTAAATAAAAATAAAATTAAGCAACAAAAAATTAAAGAGCTAACAATAAACTGAAGTAATTGTGAACAAATACTAAGTCAAACCAATTCTTTCCGTATTTACACATAATACTTAAATATACATTCTATGTAAAAAACAAGCAATTAGTAATGCCACAAACCTTAAATAGCAAATAAAACCTAGGTAAATATAAAGTTTTAATGACGCTGGTTTAAAAAAAATTGTTTTCAAATTACTCGTTTTAATGTGTAGAACACAAATATCACCTTTTCGTTCTGCGGAAAATACCGGAAGTTACTTTTTTCACATTTTAAATGTTAGGTTGTAATTAATGTTACCTATATTAAAATATATCCACGAAGTTATCCAGTCAGGATAGATTTGGTTATAATTTTATTCAACATTACTATCTACCTATATTGAAATATACCTAAGAAGTATCCAGTCAGGATAGATTTGGTTATAATTTTATTCAACATTACTATCTACCTATATTGAAATATACCTAAGAAGTATCCAGTCAGGATAGATTTTGTTATAATTTTATTCAACATTACTATCTACCTATATTAAAATATACCTAAGAAGTATCCAGTCAGGATAGATTTGGTTATAATTTTATGCAACATTACTATCTACCTATATTAAAATATACCTAAGAAGTATCCAGTCAGGATAGATTTGGTTATAATTTTATTCAACATTACTATCTACCTATATTAAAATATACCTAAGAAGTATCCAGTCAGGATAGATTTGGTTATAATTTTATTCAACATTACTATCTACCTATATTAAAATATACCTAAGAAGTATCCAGTCAGGATAGATTTGGTTATAATTTTATTCAACATTACTATCTACCTATATTAAAATATACCTAAGAAGTATCCAGTCAGGATAGATTTGGTTATAATTTTATTCAACATTACTATCTACCTATATTAAAATATACCTAAGAAGTATCCAGTCAGGATAGATTTGGTTATAATTTTATTCAACATTACTATCTACCTATATTAAAATATACCTAAGAAGTATCCAGTCAGGATAGATTTGGTTATAATTTTATTCAACATTACTATCTACCTATATTAAAATATACCTAAGAAGTATCCAGTCAGGATAGATTTGGTTATAATTTTATTCAACATTACTATCTACCTATATTAAAATATACCTAAGAAGTATCCAGTCAGGATAGATTTGGTTATAATTTTATTCAACATTACTATCTACCTATATTAAAATATACCTAAGAAGTATCCAGTCAGGATAGATTTGGTTATAATTTTATGCAACAATACTATCTACCTATATTAAAATATACCTAAGAAGTATCCAGTCAGGATAGATTTGGTTATAATTTTATTCAACATTACTATCTACCTATATTAAAATATACCTAAGAAGTATCCAGTCAGGATAGATTTTGTTATAATTTTATTCAACATTACTATGTACCTATATTAAAATATACCTAAGAAGTATCCAGTCAGGATAGATTTGGTTATAATTTTATGCAACATTACTATCTACCTATATTAAAATATACCTAAGAAGTATCCAGTCAGGATGGATTTGGTTATAATTTTATGCAACATTACTATCTACCTATATTAAAATATACCTATGAAGTGTCCAGTCAGGATAGATTTTGTTGTAATTTTCTGCATTGGCGATAATAACTCTAACATTTACCAAAATTACAACCAAATCTATCCTGACTGAATACTTCGTAGGTATACTTTAAATAGGTAGGTAGAATATTAAATAAAATTATAACCAAATCTATCCTGATTGGATACTTCGTAGGTATATTTTAATATAGGTATATAGCAATGTTGTATAAAATTGCAACCAAATCTAGAATTAGTGCAGTGCGCTGTAGCTACTGGGCGCCCGGCTCACTTTATAGGCCTACAAGCCTTTGCAACCTAACATTTAAAATGTGAAAAAAGTAACTTTACGTATTTTGCGCGGAAAAAAAAGTTGATATTCGTGTTATACACATTAAAAAGAGTAATTTAAAAACAAAAAAAAATTTAAAAGCCAACGTCATTAAAACTATGTTTTTACCAAAACTTACTGAAGTTCAAAATAACCTCACTTTACACACACGAAATTTTATAAAGGCAACGTTTCCTTACGAAACGGTGAAACATTGTGGGCGGTGAAATTTGTGGAGGGTGGGTATTATTATATTTATATTTTTCAAATTTCAACCTTTTGTTTACTTTCTGACATTTATATTTACTTTTTCGCGTTTTACAATGTACTGCTTTAGTAATACATGTAAATACATATAAAACCGTGATTGACAAACGTTTTGTTCACAACTACCGTAAAATAATAATTGTAAGAAAAAAACGCTTTATAAATGAAACATGTAAAAGATATTTCAATCTTAAACCTTAGCACAGAATAATTGTTTGTTTAGATAATTAGAATAATTATTAATTTGTCACATTAACCTACAAAGTAAAAGTTCTCATTATTGTATAACTTATTAGTTCATAATAAATGTAGAATGCGCCACCGTAGCTCTTTAATCTTCCAATAACACAAGCACAAATATTAGTATAGCTTTTTTTTAACCACAAACCATTGTAGTTTTAATTTCATTTTAGAATCGTGCAGTGTGTTTCTATTGTTTTAAAATGTTGTGATAGTTTTTAATTTAATTGTGTTTAGTTATAAATCGGAGAGCTTTCTTCATAAAGTAAAAGTAAGTTCATTAGTTTTTTATTACTGTCTATAAGTTGAGTAATAATTCTATAAGCAATTGTTATATGTAATGAAATTTATTATTAACCTAAAAATTATTGAAAAAGGTTCTAGGCCAAAATTTGACTTAACGTTCAAAAGTCGTTTAATTAGATTTATTGAAATAAATACACTTTTTATTAATATTATTTTGTTTATTATCATTACCTTGTACTTATCTTTTTATATTTATTGTACACAGAATTTAAAATTAAGACAGTATATAATGCAGTAGTAGGCCTAATAGAGACAAATATTTATGTAAATTAGTGACAGAATCTAATAACTTTCGAATTAACCGCGAATTCATTTTATTAAGTTTTTCATTATATTCTTAAATATACCTTTACATACTTAGATAAAATATTTTATACACACATAAAATATTAACTATTTCAATATTATAGATTGATGGATGTAAACATTTGTGTTATATTTGAAGTGTAAATGGTTATACTCTTACATAATAGAAAGTTATTTACTGACAAAAAAAATTAATACGAATTAAATAGAATACTTTAAACTTTTTATTGAATTTTTATATAATTTTCTTCAAGAGTAATTGACAAAAATAAATTAAAGTTTAATAAATTCATCCTGGGTAATATTAAAATCGGCAAGTATATTAAGCGCATGAACTATGGTAATGGTTTAAAATATAAAATTAACTTTATAGTTCTCATTGTATAGCAATTTCTTTTCAATAAAAATACGAACTAAGATAAAATCAATTTTTAAAAAGCGTTTAGCATTATATAATATTTTAAGTAAATCATTATCTTTGAAATATAAGTATTAGAATGAACTTCTAAACAATATTCAGTCACTAATATAAATTTCAACCACATTAACTGTAATACTGTGACGTCAGCCTAGTGACGTGTTGAAAAATTAAGTGATTTCTAAACGTTTTCTTTAGATTTAATAAAACTATTTAAAGTAATGCTTTTAAGATTGGAAATAATTACATGCAATGTTTAAAATTATATTTAAATTTGATCCTTATCATTACAAGTTTTAAAATACTTTTATAATAAAAATGAGGCTATGAAACTAAATGAAAAAGAAAGAACATGGCTGTTTACGAAATGTCGCAATGCATGAGGGACCAGAATGAAAGCTTATATTTAAATAAGCTCTCTTTTATGAATCTGTAACTTCCAAATAAGAGCTACATTAATACAAAAAATGTTTTGATAGTTAAACTATATGGTAGTAATTCAATAATTCCTAATAGAAAAATGAATGACATAGATATTTCACTAAAAAATGTATTACATCATCAAAATATATGAGAATAACTAGTATTAAATTCAAAATACCTAGATGGTATGTTGATGACTACAAATATAGCACAATTGTGATCATTGGATTGTCCTGTCTAATAAAACAATAATTGTAGAAAATAAGATTTTTTAACAATTATACAAAGCTAGTGTATATTGTAGAGCAATTCTAGTTGTAATATTTATATTCCATTAAAGTAGAAGATACTATTCCAATTTTGTAGTAAATACGCGATTCTAACATAGGATTTAATGTCTTTGTAAATTGAGCTTAGATCAAGACAAGGCCACAATACGGCAAATTGTCATTAATCTCAATGATCCCTCACTGTTGCTCCATTTGTCTTCTAAACGGAACATTGATTGGTCCTTATGCCAAAGCTTTGCTGCGAGTTAATTTACTTTTCGTACAAAAAGTCTATTAATTTAGGACAGTTTTTATTTAGATACTTTACAGTACTTTATAATTCGTGAACAATGTAGGAGCATTGAAGATATTAAAATGTCAATTTGCACAATTTCAGTTGATAAAATAATAGAAGACGTCTGTATTTAGTATTGCATGAGCGTAAATAAAAATAATACACATAGTGCTTAAAAAATTATAATTTTTAAAAAGTATTTTGCCGTTTATTTTTGTACTTATAAAATATTTAAACTACGAAATATATTAAATAAAAGTAACAAACGTTTAAGGAATTTATTTAAATTGATCAAATTATTTTTTATTTTATTGTAAATGTATGTGTGTTTGTGAGTGTGTGTGTGTGTGTGTGTGTGTGTGTGTGTGTGTGTGTGTGTGTCTGTGAATGTGTGCCAATGTGTAACACACAAATTAACCAATGATGTACACTCAACAAACGCGCCTGTTTTTGGCGAACCAAACTTATTTAAAGTCTATTACCTGATAACGTAGTAAGTATGGAACATATTATTAAGGTTAATTACACTCAATTTATATAAGATATAAGAACCATGCCCCCTTTGAGATTTCTATTAATGCAAAGTGTCCAAACATAATTATATTTATGAGACAACAATGTAATACGGTGAAAACGCCCAACCCATATTTAATGCTTATCGGGATAAAAGGATAGATAAAATGTATTTGATGCTATTGTGTGATATTTTAACATTTACAAATAAGATATCTAAAAATTAACTCAACTCCCTTTCTTACATTCTATTTTGGGCTTTATTAAAAACAATTGAAATACTATTCTCTTTGAAACAATTTGATTTATTTTAGTTATTAACTACGTAATTGTATAAATTATAAGTATACAGTGTGACAGAAAACAAATTATGTCAGTGACACTCACATCTAACTACTAGGATTTAAGATAAATTTTATGGTAAAAAGTGCAAGTAGATCCAGAATGTAGGGGTATTATGAGTTGTAGGGTTTTATATCTCTGTTAGCCTACTGGGCTATGGGGAGAAATATTGATATGCATTTGTAGAGTCACTGTCCAGCAAGGAGTAATGCTCCCATTAGCGGAGGAGGGGTCACAGAGTGAAGTGTCTAATATACTTTAAAACATAACCACAAAGACCTTAGGTCAAATAATAGATATTTAATACTCTCTGTTTAATACAACGTAACTGACTAATGTTCTGGAATCAACAATGGAAAAAAATAATTTTCACTTTTATTAATAATAATATAATAGAGGTATATCTTTATAATTTATTTAAATAATAATATTGTATATGTATAAACGTAAAAAGAAGCTTTGATAATGTAATATATTAAATTGTTGAAAGATTCGACTGAATATTTAAAAACATATTTCATACGCTTTACACATAAGCACACACACACACACACACACACACACACACACACACACCCTTATCCACCCCCCCCACACACATACACACACACACACACACACACACACACACACACACACACACACACACACACACACACACACACACACACACACACACACACAAACACACACCACACACACACACACACACACACACACACATACACACACACACACACACACACACACACACACACACACACACACACACACACACACACACACACACACACACACACACACACACACACACACACACACACACACACACACATACACACACACACACAAACACACACACACACACACCACACACACACCCTTATCCACCCCCCACACACAAACACACCACACAAACACACCACACACACACACACACACACACCTATCCCCCACACACACCTATCCCCTCCACACGCGCACAACCCCCCCCTCACCCACATATATATACACGTGTGTTTGAATCTCATGAAACCGACGTTATACATTTAGAACCTAAAGTAGTCAATATATGAGTTACACTACAAGAAGAGGACGGGGCGTGTTTTAGCCACGTGGCCGGGAATCGGTCACGAACTAGCACAGAAATTTCATAAAACATAATATTTGTTTGGTACCAAATATCAGAGAATTGCAGTGCTGCTGTGAATACAAACCAAGGCACGTGTAGGCCCGGATTGTGCAATATTTCTTCACATCTTTGTTGTGGTGAAACGAAGAACTCTAATTTCAAATGTCTAGCGTTATTAAATTCTGCAAGTTTATTTCAAAAAAGAAAATTCTATATAAGCCTAGATATTTTCTTTGTTGCAAATAAAATCTTGAATGTAATGTTAGATTAATAATTTTTCATTAAAAGCAAAAACTGTAGACTTATACGCAGAAACAGAATATTAACCCTTTTAAAAAAAAACACTCTATTTCAGTGCATTTGTAGTTCATTGAGTTTACATAAATTGATTAATAATGTGTTTTCAGAAGTTACATTGAATTATTAATAGAAATAAAGTAGACCTTTTCTGAAAAGCCAAATACAATATGAATATTGTATTGATCAAAATACAAATACATACATAATTTATGTTGGGTAGCATCATTTTGAAAATAAACTTTGAAGAATAAATTGAGAAAACTGTCGACTCACTTTGACATTTGGTTGAAATACTTTTCAAATTTAGTACTTGAACATTTAACATGAAACAATAAAAATTGAACTTGAGTTACCATAAAATATATTTTCTGAGAATTTAAAGAATTTCTAAATATTTAAGACAGTCTTACTCTATCCGCCATCTATAAACATGTTTTTTAAATTTATTTTTGAAAGACTTTAAGGGAAGTTTTTCTACAAAGTTAAATATATTGGAAGATAATAATTTCGGCAACTAAATTGGCTAAATTTTTTTTATCTTCATGTGTTACTTCTGTGCACAAACTTATAACAGAAATTGTTTCTGAACAATATTATAAACGTTTCCACGTTAGAACTTCATTTTTCCGAGTGAACACAATATTTTGTATAAATTTATAAGTATATTCGACGGCATTTTTGTAAATACATGAATGCTTGTAGAGTGGTTTTATCGTGCTTTGCGTTATAATTATGACACATCGTATGTTATAATAGAAGTAAGGTTGTAAACTGTAAGATAAAAATCACTAAAAATGAAATTCGAATACTATTGTGTTGTAATAAAAAAGTTCTATTATTTTGTGCTCAATTTCGTTAAACACAGGATGGAAATTGGATAGCACATTTTTGGAAATACAAATTTCGTCATAATTTTATTATTTTATAATTTTACGAGTAATTTGGCTAAAAGGTTTTTATAATTTAACGCAGTTTCATGTGACTAACAGGACATTGTTATAAAAAATGAACACTAATTTCGGAAGCATGAAAGGTATTTTTTGCCAATGAGTTATAGTTTGTTAACACGAACATAGGTTTATTGGATGACATTAAAATACAATGAAAAACTTATGCGTTAGTCTTAGTAATTCTGAAAATGTGATTTACTCTGTAGATTGGAAAAGAATAAGATTGAATGTGCTTCAAATGCGTTTCAAAGCTAAGTCAGCACTGGGGAAAAGTGATAGAATTTAGTGAAATAAGGTTCGTTCGATCTTTACCCTAATATCATTTAACCAATTGTGATTGAATTTAGTGCAGAACTTTTATGTATAAAAGTATAGTAACAATAGTTCTGTAAATATTCAATAGTAACGAATGTTGTAATATTTTGTAATTGTTAGCTGAATAATGATTTTGGTTACCCTGCTTGAACTCAATAAGTGTTCCAATAAGTAAAACTACTCAGTTCTTTATCGAAAATTTAATTGCGTCTTCTGTAATTGTAAAATTTCTTGTAATAATATTTTCTAGTATTGAGTATTGTTAGATGAATAGAAGGTTACCTTTAATGACAGAAAAAATACTACGTATCCCTAAAGGCACTGACATCACTCACTTGTCTTCATGATTCCATTTATTGTAAAACTATTTATATTCTAGTATTCGTCTCACTTTACTGCTACTAAAGTAAAATAAATTTTATCTCCTAAAATTACTTATTTGCAATCCTTTTACACAAATTTAAATGTAACTTATAACTCCCCCATATTGCTGGCCAAAATGACTGTAACCAAGGATTTTACAGTAGTCATTTATTTTAAGTATTGATTACAACTACTCGATTCCAAAAACCTTACGAAACAGCTTTTAATAATTGGTGTTCATTACTATTACCGGACACAATGCAGAGTTTAAGATTTCTTTTAATACCTTTTGTGTTAACTAAACCATATTATAAATGGTATAAGACTTAGCGAGCTTCGCAGAATACAACATTCCTAACACAGGAAACAATTAAAGTTTAGCACCGTTTTTATAAAGTTCTGATAAACGGGTAATCCTAAAGAAATAAATCTAAAAACAAACAGTAGAATGAAAGTGAGAAAAGCCAGCAAAGAGAAATCTCTACGCCATTTAATGCTTGTCCAAAAAGGAAATATTTCCCTGTAGGATGCCTTACTCTAGAGACAAACAATAATTTTACCTGGATTTTTGAATAGTTAACAATTCCGTTGCAACAATTAAGTCTAACAGATATATTACGTTTACATAGAGGTACAGCCACTCTAAACGTTTTCTTTAGAAGTGTTTATAAATAGTATTTAGAAGTTTTAAAAGTATTACGATCATATTACAGTTTTATGTTTGTTTGATCTACGCACTAGGCAAGATTTAGCTAACAAATTATTGTTATTTATTTTCGTAACTTGTACAACAAGTTTGCTCAAGCGAAGTGTAATACTTGTAGATATTTGTAGATCTACATTCTGCTAGAAAGTTGGCAAAATATTAATTTTATATTGTTCTTACAATGCACTAATTTGGTTTAGCAAACCAGATGAATATATTCATAAATTGGAGAGTATTTTTCTGCTAGAGTGTTGCATAGTTTTTGAATTACTTGCATCAAGAGAGATTTAGAAAATAAAACAATACATAATTATTGTTGCTCTTTATTAATACTATTGCTAGATTATGGCTTGCAGTGTTAAACTGTTTTGTAGGCTACACTATCCCAGAGAATTAGCAAAACAATATTTATTATTTTTAATGTTTTTCTCATGTTTTTTTAAAATTCATAAATCATGAAATATTTTGTCATATCTGTATTTGTATTAAACTCACAATGTACTGAATCAGTATTTTATACAAACAAATAAAACGTGTTCAGAAAACCACGTATTATTTTGTAGAAGCCATTAAAAAAAATATTTGAGTAAAGAATTTGTATTGTTACTTGTATAGTGTTACAGTGAAGAACAAAATTGTTTTTGACCTGTTTAATTTATCGTATGTATTGTTTTTTGTGTGAAATGACTAAACTTTACATTGCCTTTTTTGCGGTTAGGGAAAGTGTCCCAATAAATACTTTAAAAGATTTGAGAGCTCTATAACTCGAAGATATTTTAGTTAAAACTCGCTTAATTAATAAATCCTTTGTTTAGAATGGAATCTTTGTATGATTTCAAAATAAATTTCTAGATAACTTACTAAGACAAACTTCTCTGGGAAATCAGTGTGTGAGTGTAGTCGTTATTAAACAGTCGAAAATGGTTTGTTTAAGTCGGTTGTTCTAGAATCGAGTTTATTATAAGTTCGTGCAAGTCTGAGATTACGAAGTTCCTACCTAAGGAAACCTTTTCGCGAACACGCACTTAGGCAGTAAAACCTTTTAGTTAATACACACATAAGCAATAAAACCTTTCCTTAAATACACACCTAATCAGCAAAGCCTTTTCGCCAATATACATCTAAGCAGCTTAACATTTTCCTTGTTGAAATAGCAAAAATAGCACTCAAGTTCAAACACTATAGAATATGCATTTTAATAGTCTATATACAAACTGAGCGCTTGTTTATATTCGAACTATCCACTGCTGATATGAGAAGAGGCTTTAAATGTTTTTAGTTTACCTTCCCTGACATTGTTCATGGTTTTATACGATCTATGAGAGCTTTGAAAAACTAGTTCCTCTATATTATCTAAGTTGAACGTTAAATCATTAATGATTTGTTTTCAAAACCTTCATTTACTTGTTATAATATTCTATGTTACACCTAGGTTATGTTGTAGGTTGAGTAACAATATTTTCTGCCATGCCTAGCACTGTTATATTAATTATGATCAGTTATTCTCCTGAGGATTTGTGTACTATGAATTAACTAAACGGGAAGCATCAAACCCAATAGCCACAAAAAAATTACATTGTTTAGTGTAACACGGTGTTTATTTCAGTTACTTGGTAACCATCTTCAGTGGTACTCTGACGATTATTTGTACTCCGACTATATTCATTACTGTTATTGAATTTATATTTGTGTTTATTTAATATCAATCTGATTTTAGAAACATTTAGGGAAACTGTTATTGCTCAGTACTTTCCAATCAATCATCATTAAATGTACTTATATTTTTATATTGAAACATGGGATTGTTTTAAAAAATTATTTTGTAGAAAAATATATTTTATATGTTTAGTATTATATAATAGGCTATAAAATATCACAAAATGTTAAACATAATCTTACGTTATAATTCGTTGTTAATTTTCACAAGAAAACACTGAAATATTTTTCAACTGAAAAATAACACAACACATCTGTATTTGCGGAAGATGAGCAGTTTCGCTCCGTGGACAATGTAAACATAAATGCGACACTTATCGAAACGTTTCGTTCACGGGCGTTTACAAAACCAAAGTATAATCGATACATTTAACAGCCGAGATAAAAGCTGCCTGTTTCGAAGATATGGCTGTTCTACTTTAATGTGGCAATGTTATTTTATGATTATAAAAAGTAAGGTAATTGTTTATTAATCGTAACACGTTCTTTACTAGATGGTTTTTAATTTATTTCAAATATCAAAACTTTTATTACATTTCAAAATAATTGTTCTTAATGTTCGATTGTTGAAATCTTGTTGCTGTCTATAACAAAAAATCAAAACAAACATGAATTCAACACATACCTCAAGCCAACCATGACAGACACACTGATACACAGTTCATCGAACCACCCAATACAACATAAACACGCAACATCTAAACATTTACTACACAGACTAAATAAAATAGCTATGTTCACAACTAACTACACAGAGGAACTAAACACAATCAAATATTTAGCTCACAAAAATGGATATGACAATTATTTAATAGACAAACTACATAGAAAAATACTCAACAAGAACAGTAACAACAAGAAAAACACGAACACAAATTCATCACCCTCACACACATAAACAAAATCACAATTAAAATAGCACACAAATTCAAAAAAGCAGGATACAATGTAGGTTACAGAACAACAAATAAAAGCCAAACAGCTATCAGACACAGCATTAATAACAATACTAACACATACAATAACCCAGGAGTATACAAACTAAAATGCAACAGCTGCAATAAGTTCTATTAGGTCAAACAGGCAGATCTTTTGCCGAAAGATATAAAGAGCACAAAAGCGCACTGCACACTACTATTGAATCCACCTTCGCAAATCACCTCATGGACACTAAACACTCATGCAAAAGTATGGAGAATAACATGAGCATCCTCCACACATGCAACAAAGGCCATAAATTAAAAAGACTAGAACAGTATGAAATATACAGACATAGCAACACACATAAAATGACATCTTAAATGAACAAACATAGCTTAGATCACACATACTTTTCGATCACATCACTTCTAACTTTCAAAATAATGGTATCGAGGAAGCGCAACTGCAGCATTTCTAGCGGCAAAAATACGAGGCTGAAGAAGTCGTAAGACAATAACGTTTCCTCTGAGTGTAAGTTAACAATTTAAGAACTTTTAGTTAACAAAATGTCTGGTCGCAAGTAACAGCAAAAGTATAATAAGTTCGATTGTTGTATGTAATTCCAACTTGCATTCAATCTGTAATGTTACTGATTATCGATACCAGAGAAAATTGGAAATTAAGCAGCATACTGCGTTGTAGGAACACTCAGTAGGAGAACCAATAAAAGATTATGTAATGCCACTGAAAGCAATGGCGCCAGCCTAGGAAATATATAAATCTTTGTTCTCCTCAACATTACGAATAATATTGAAATTTCCCGTTGTATTCGTTCCAGTATTGTAGCCAGTTTCGTAATTTTACAGAAATAAAATGTATTGGGATTATATTATTTCGGTTTTATCCGTTTAACTCAAAATGAAATAGATAACGTTTTTTTCCAACATTTAATTGTAATTTTGTACTAAAATCATTTATTATTTGTTTTTAAGGCGTAAGAATATTTGTAAATTGTATTTGAGTTTATTCAATTATAGTCTGTTGTTTCATACCTAAACAAATATATGCAGGAATAGAGATATAATTCTGATATTAGAGGAAAATACCACTAATAATCAATGTACGGATTTATAAGAGAAATAAAACGCATGTTTTAGTATTCTATAGGAATATTACCAATAAAATTGTTTCCGTGGCAAAAGTTTCAAAATTTATAATAATAAAGCTGTGCATATATTTGAAGTAATTACCTAAAAGGTGAAGAGAGTGTGTTCTATATTTTATACATAACAGAATGTCTCGTAATAGTAAATAAATTCATCATAGTGAAATATGTTTTGCAGCAAAGATAGCTATGCAATATAGTTGTTTTTTAATAATACAGCATTAAATAGTAGTGTTGTCGCTCCTGCAAATCAAGGCCAAAGCAGTTAGTCGTAGCACGAAACACGTTGCAGCAAGGGTAATTACGTTCAACGCTCTAAAAAGCTTCAAACTAGTAAAGGGAACAATTTGGAAGAAAAGTAGAGATTTTATAATAATACAGCATTAAATAGTAGCGTTGTCGCTCCTGCAAATCAAGGCCAAAGCAGTTAGTCGTAGCACGAAACACGTTGCAGCAAGGGTAATTACGTTCAACGCTATAAAAAGCTTCAGACTAGTAAAGGGAATAATTTGGAAGAAAAGTAGAGATTTTATAATAATACATCATTAAATAGTAGCGTTGTCGCTCCTGCAAATCAAGGCCAAAGCAGTTAGTCGTAGCACGAAACACGTTGCAGCAAGGGTAATTACGTTCAACGCTATAAAAAGCTTCAGACTAGTAAAGGGAACAATTTGGAAGAAAAGTAGAGATTTTATAATAATACATCATTAAATAGTAGCGTTGTCGCTCCTGCAAATCAAGGCCAAAGCAGTTAGTCGTAGCACGAAACACGTTGCAGCAAGGGTAATTACGTTCAACGCTATAAAAAGCTTCAGACTAGTAAAGGGAACAATTTGGAAGAAAAGTAGAGATTTTATAATAATACAGCATTAAATAGTAGCGTTGTCGCTCCTGCAAATCAAGGCCAAAGCAGTTAGTCGTAGCACGAAACACGTTGCAGCAAGGGTAATTACATTCAACGCTCTAAAAAGCTTCAAACTAGTAAAGGTAACAATTTGGAAGAAAAGTAGAGATTTTATAATAATACAGCATTAAATAGT
Organism: Prosapia bicincta; assembly: GCA_036971475.1. Lineage (NCBI taxonomy): Eukaryota > Metazoa > Arthropoda > Insecta > Hemiptera > Cercopidae > Prosapia > Prosapia bicincta. The sequence continues at coordinate 156,696,657 of JBAIZL010000001.1, forward strand.
AGCGTTGTCGCTCCTGCAAATCAAGGCCAAAGCAGTTAGTCGTAGCACGAAACACGTTGCAGCAAGGGTAATTACGTTCAACGCTATAAAAAGCTTCAGACTAGTAAAGGGAACAATTTGGAAGAAAAGTAGAGATTTTATAATAATACAGCATTAAATAGTAGCGTTGTCGCTCCTGCAAATCAAGGCCAAAGCAGTTAGTCGTAGCACGAAACACGTTGCAGCAAGGGTAATTACGTTCAACGCTCTAAAAAGCTTCAAACTAGTAAAGGGAACAATTTGGAAGAAAAGTAGAGATTTTATAATAATACAGCATTAAATAGTAGCGTTGTCGCTCCTGCAAATCAAGGCCAAAGCAGTTAGTCGTAGCACGAAACACGTTGCAGCAAGGGTAATTACGTTCAACGCTCTAAAAAGCTTCAAACTAGTAAAGGGAACAATTTGGAAGAAAAGTAGAGATTTTATAATAATACAGCATTAAATAGTAGCGTTGTCGCTCCTGCAAATCAAGGCCAAAGCAGTTAGTCGTAGCACGAAACACGTAGCAGCAAGGGTAATTACGTTCAACGCTATAAAAAGCTTCAGACTAGTAAAGGGAACAATTTGGAAGAAAAGTAGAGATTTTATAATAATACATCATTAAATAGTAGCGTTGTCGCTCCTGCAAATCAAGGCCAAAGCAGTTAGTCGTAGCACGAAACACGTTGCAGCAAGGGTAATTACGTTCAACGCTATAAAAAGCTTCAGACTAGTAAAGGGAACAATTTGGAAGAAAAGTAGAGATTTTATAATAATACAGCATTAAATAGTAGCGTTGTCGCTCCTGCAAATCAAGGCCAAAGCAGTTAGTCGTAGCACGAAACACGTTGCAGCAAGGGTAATTACGTTCAACGCTATAAAAAGCTTCAGACTAGTAAAGGGAACAGTTTGGAAGAAAAGTAGAGATTTTTTAATAATACAGCATTAAATAGTAGTGTTGTCGGTAATGCAAATCAAGGCCAAAGCAGTTAGTCGTAGCACGAAACACGTTGCAGCAAGGGTAATTACGTTCAACGCTATAAAAAGCTTCAGACTAGTAAAGGGAACAATTTGGAAGAAAAGTAGAGATTTTATAATAATACAGCATTAAATAGTAGCGTTGTCGCTCCTGCAAATCAAGGCCAAAGAAGTTAGTCGTAGCACGAAACACGTTGCAGCAAGGGTAATTACGTTCAACGCTATAAAAAGCTTCAACCTAGTAAAGGGAACAATTTGGAAGAAAAGTAGAGATTTTTGAATAATACAGCATTAAATAGTAGTGTTGTCGCTCCTGCAAATCAAGGCCAAAGAAGTTAGTCGTAGCACGAAACACGTTGCAGCAAGGGTAATTACGTTCAACGCTATAAAAAGCTTCAAACTAGTAAGGGGAACAATTTGGAAGAAATGTAGAGATTTTTTAATAATACAGCATTAAATAGTAGTGTTGTCGCTCCTGCAAATCAAGGCCAAAGAAGTTAGTCGTAGCACGAAACACGTTGCAGCAAGGGTAATTACGTTCAACGCTATAAAAAGCTTCAAAGTAGTAAAGGGAACAGTTTGGAAGAAAAGTAGAGATTTTTTAATAATACAGCATTAAATAGTAGTGTTGTCGCTCCTGCAAATCAAGGCCAAAGAAGTTAGTCGTAGCACGAAACACGTTGCAGCAAGGGTAATTACGTTCAACGCTATAAAAAGCTTCAAACTAGTAAAGGGAACAATTTGGAAGAAAAGTAGAGATTTTTTAATAATACAGCATTAAATAGTAGTGTTGTCGCTCCTGCAAATCAAGGCCAAAGAAGTTAGTCGTAGCACGAAACACGTTGCAGCAAGGGTAATTACGTTCAACGCTATAAAAAGCTTCAAACTAGAAAGGGAACAATTTGGAAGAAAAGTAGAGATATTTTAATAATATAGCATTAAATAGTAGTGTTGTCGCTCCTGCAAATCAAGGCCAGTGAAGTTAGTCGTAGCACGAAACACGTTGCAGCAAGGGTAATTACGTTCAAAGCTATAAAAAGCTTCAGACTAGTAAAGGGAACAGTTTGGAAGAAAAGTAGAGATTTTTTAATAATACAGCATTAAATAGTAGTGTTGTCGCTCCTGCAAATCAAGGCCAAAGAAGTTAGTCGTAGCACGAAACACGTTGCAGCAAGGGTAATTACGTTCAACGCTATAAAAAGCTTCAGACTAGTAAAGGGAACAATTTGGAAGAAAAGTAGAGATTTTTTAATAATACAGCATTAAATAGTAGTGTTGTCGCTCCTGCAAATCAAGGCCAAAGAAGTTAGTCGTAGCACGAAACACGTTGCAGCAAGGGTAATTACGTTCAAAGCTATAAAAAGCTTCAGACTAGTAAAGGGAACAGTTTGGAAGAAAAGTAGAGATTTTTTAATAATACAGCATTAAATAGTAGTGTTGTCGCTCCTGCAAATCAAGGCCAATGAAGTTAGTCGTAGCACGAAACACGTTGCAGCAAGGGTAATTACGTTCAACGCTATAAAAAGCTTCAGACTAGTAAAGGGAACAATTTGGAAGAAAAGTAGAGATTTTTTAATAATACAGCATTAAATAGTAGTGTTGTCGCTCCTGCAAATCAAGGCCAAAGAAGTTAGTCGTAGCACGAAACACGTTGCAGCAAGGGTAATTACGTTCAACGCTATAAAAAGCTTCAAACTAGTAAAGGGAACAATTTGGAAGAAAAGTAGAGATTTTTTAATAATACAGCATTAAATAGTAGTGTTGTCGCTCCTGCAAATCAAGGCCAAAGAAGTTAGTCGTAGCACGAAACACGTTGCAGCAAGGGTAATTACGTTCAACGCTATAAAAAGCTTCAGACTAGTAAAGGGAACAATTTGGAAGAAAAGTAGAGATTTTTTAATAATACAGCATTAAATAGTAGTGTTGTCGCTCCTGCAAATCAAGGCCAAAGAAGTTAGTCGTAGCACGAAACACGTTGCAGCAAGGGTAATTACGTTCAACGCTATAAAAAGCTTCAAACTAGTAAAGGGAAAAGTTTGGAAGAAAAGTAGAGATTTTTTAATAATACAGCATTAAATAGTAGTGTTGTCGCTCCTGCAAATCAAGGCCAAAGAAGTTAGTCGTAGCACGAAACACGTTGCAGCAAGGGTAATTACGTTCAACGCTATAAAAAGCTTCAAACTAGTAAAGGGAACAATTTGGAAGAAAAGTAGAGATATTTTAATAATATAGCATTAAATAGTAGTGTTGTCGCTCCTGCAAATCAAGGCCAGTGAAGTTAGTCGTAGCACGAAACACGTTGCAGCAAGGGTAATTACGTTCAACGCTATAAAAAGCTTCAAACTAGTAAAGGGAACAATTTGGAAGAAAAGTAGAGATTTTTTAATAATACAGCATTAAATAGTAGTGTTGTCGCTCCTGCAAATCAAGGCCAAAGAAGTTAGTCGTAGCACGAAACACGTTGCAGCAAGGGTAATTACGTTCAACGCTATAAAAAGCTTCAAACTAGTAAAGGGAACAATTTGGAAGAAAAGTAGAGATATTTTAATAATATAGCATTAAATAGTAGTGTTGTCGCTCCTGCAAATCAAGGCCAGTGAAGTTAGTCGTAGCACGAAACACGTTGCAGCAAGGGTAATTACGTTCAAAGCTATAAAAAGCTTCAGACTAGTAAAGGGAACAGTTTGGAAGAAAAGTAGAGATTTTTTAATAATACAGCATTAAATAGTAGTGTTGTCGCTCCTGCAAATTCAAGGCCAAAGAAGTTAGTCGTAGCACGAAACACGTTGCAGCAAGGGTAATTACGTTCAACGCTATAAAAAGCTTCAAACTAGTAAAGGGAACAGTTTGGAAGAAATGTAGAGATTTTTTAATAATACAGCATTAAATAGTAGTGTTGTCGCTCCTGCAAATCAAGGCCAAAGAAGTTTGTCGTAGCACGAAACACGTTGCAGCAAGGGTAATTACGTTCAACGCTATAAAAAGCTTCAAACTAGTAAAGGGAACAATTTGGAAGAAAAGTAGAGATTTTTTAATAATACAGCATTAAATAGTAGTGTTGTCGCTCCTGCAAATCAAGGCCAAAGAAGTTAGTCGTAGCACGAAACACGTTGCAGCAAGGGTAATTACGTTCAACGCTATAAAAAGCTTCAAACTAGTAAAGGGAACAATTTGGAAGAAAAGTAGAGATTTTTTAATAATACAGCATTAAATAGTAGTGTTGTCGCTCCTGCAAATCAAGGCCAAAGAAGTTAGTCGTAGCACGAAACACGTTGCAGCAAGGGTAATTACGTTCAACGCTATAAAAAGCTTCAAACTAGTAAAGGGAACAATTTGGAAGAAAAGTAGAGATTTTTTAATAATACAGCATTAAATAGTAGTGTTGTCGCTCCTGCAAATCAAGGCCAAAGAAGTTAGTCGTAGCACGAAACACGTTGCAGCAAGGGTAATTACGTTCAACGCTATAAAAAGCTTCAGACTAGTAAAGGGAACAATTTGGAAGAAAAGTAGAGATTTTTTAATAATACAGCATTAAATAGTAGTGTTGTCGCTCCTGCAAATCAAGGCCAAAGAAGTTAGTCGTAGCACGAAACACGTTGCAGCAAGGGTAATTACGTTCAACGCTATAAAAAGCTTCAAACTAGTAAAGGGAACAATTTGGAAGAAAAGTAGAGATATTTTAATAATATAGCATTAAATAGTAGTGTTGTCGCTCCTGCAAATCAAGGCCAGTGAAATTAGTCGTAGCACGAAACACGTTGCAGCAAGGGTAATTACGTTCAAAGCTATAAAAAGCTTCAGACTAGTAAAGGGAACAGTTTGGAAGAAAAGTAGAGATTTTTTAATAATACAGCATTAAATAGTAGTGTTGTCGCTCCTGCAAATCAAGGCCAAAGAAGTTAGTCGTAGCACGAAACACGTTGCAGCAAGGGTAATTACGTTCAACGCTATAAAAAGCTTCAGACTAGTAAAGGGAACAATTTGGAAGAAAAGTAGAGATTTTTTAATAATACAGCATTAAATAGTAGTGTTGTCGCTCCTGCAAATCAAGGCCAAAGAAGTTAGTCGTAGCACGAAACACGTTGCAGCAAGGGTAATTACGTTCAAAGCTATAAAAAGCTTCAGACTAGTAAAGGGAACAGTTTGGAAGAAATGTAGAGATTTTTTAATAATACAGCATTAAATAGTAGTGTTGTCGCTCCTGCAAATCAAGGCCAATGAAGTTAGTCGTAGCACGAAACACGTTGCAGCAAGGGTAATTACGTTCAACGCTATAAAAAGCTTCAAACTAGTAAAGGGAACAGTTTGGAAGAAATGTAGAGATTTTTTAATAATACAGCATTAAATAGTAGTGTTGTCGCTCCTGCAAATCAAGGCCAAAGAAGTTAGTCGTAGCACGAAACACGTTGCAGCAAGGGTAATTACGTTCAACGCTATAAAAAGCTTCAAACTAGTAAAGGGAACAATTTGGAAGAAAAGTAGAGATTTTTTAATAATACAGCATTAAATAGTAGTGTTGTCGCTCCTGCAAATTCAAGGCCAAAGAAGTTAGTCGTAGCACGAAACAGGTTGCAGCAAGGGTAATTACGTTCAACGCTATAAAAAGCTTCAAACTAGTAAAGGGAACAGTTTGGAAGAAATGTAGAGATTTTTTAATAATAAAGCATTAAATAGTAGTGTTGTCGCTCCTGCAAATTCAAGGCCAAAGAAGTTAGTCGTAGCACGAAACACGTTGCAGCAAGGGTAATTACGTTCAACGCTATAAAAAGCTTCAAACTAGTAAAGGGAACAGTTTGGAAGAAATGTAGAGATTTTTTAATAATACAGCATTAAATAGTAGTGTTGTCGCTCCTGCAAATTCAAGGCCAAAGAAGTTAGTCGTAGCACGAAACACGTTGCAGCAAGGGTAATTACGTTCAACGCTATAAAAAGCTTCAAACTAGTAAAGGGAACAGTTTGGAAGAAATGTAGAGATTTTTTAATAATACAGCATTAAATAGTAGTGTTGTCGCTCCTGCAAATTCAAGGCCAAAGAAGTTAGTCGTAGCACGAAACACGTTGCAGCAAGGGTAATTACGTTCAACGCTATAAAAAGCTTCAAACTAGTAAAGGGAACAGTTTGGAAGAAATGTAGAGATTTTTTAATAATACAGCATTAAATAGTAGTGTTGTCGCTCCTGCAAATCAAGGCCAAAGAAGTTAGTCGTAGCACGAAACACGTTGCAGCAAGGGTAATTACGTTCAACGCTATAAAAAGCTTCAAACTAGTAAAGGGAACAGTTTGGAAGAAATGTAGAGATTTTTTAATAATACAGCATTAAATAGTACTGTTGTCGCTCCTGCAAATCAAGGCCAAAGAAGTTAGTCGTAGCAGGAAACACGTTGCAGCAAGGGTAATTACGTTCAACGCTATAAAAAGCTTCAAACTAGTAAAGGGAACAGTTTGGAAGAAAAGTAGAGATTTTTTAATAATACAGCATTAAATAGTAGTGTTGTCGCTCCTGCAAATCAAGGCCAAAGAAGTTAGTCGTAGCAGGAAACACGTTGCAGCAAGGGTAATTACGTTCAACGCTATAAAAAGCTTCAGACTAGTAAAGGGAACAGTTTGGAAGAAATGTAGAGATTTTTTAATAATACAGCATTAAATAGTAGTGTTGTCGCTCCTGCAAATCAAGGCCAAAGAAGTTAGTCGTAGCAGTTAGTCGTAGCACGAAACACGTTGCAGCAAGGGTAATTACGTTCAACGCTATAAAAAGCTTCAAACTAGTAAAGGGAACAGTTTGGAAGAAATGTAGAGATTTTTTAATAATACAGCATTAAATAGTAGTGTTGTCGCTCCTGCAAATTCAAGGCCAAAGAAGTTAGTCGTAGCACGAAACACGTTGCAGCAAGGGTAATTACGTTCAACGCTATAAAAAGCTTCAAACTAGTAAAGGGAACAGTTTGGAAGAAATGTAGAGATTTTTTAATAATACAGCATTAAATAGTAGTGTTGTCGCTCCTGCAAATCAAGGCCAAAGAAGTTAGTCGTAGCACGAAACACGTTGCAGCAAGGGTAATTACGTTCAACGCTATAAAAAGCTTCAAACTAGTAAAGGGAACAGTTTGGAAGAAATGTAGAGATTTTTTAATAATACAGCATTAAATAGTAGTGTTGTCGCTCCTGCAAATCAAGGCCAAAGAAGTTAGTCGTAGCACGAAACACGTTGCAGCAAGGGTAATTACGTTCAACGCTATAAAAAGCTTCAAAGTAGTAAAGGGAACAGTTTGGAAGAAATGTAGAGATTTTTTAATAATACAGCATTAAATAGTAGTGTTGTCGCTCCTGCAAATCAAGGCCAAAGAAGTTAGTCGTAGCAGGAAACACGTTGCAGCAAGGGTAATTACGTTCAACGCTATAAAAAGCTTCAGACTAGTAAAGGGAACAGTTTGGAAGAAATGTAGAGATTTTTTAATAATACAGCATTAAATAGTAGTGTTGTCGCTCCTGCAAATTCAAGGCCAAAGAAGTTAGTCGTAGCACGAAACACGTTGCAGCAAGGTTAATTACGTTCAACGCTATAAAAAGCTTCAGACTAGTAAAGGGAACAGTTTGGAAGAAATGTAGAGATTTTTTAATAATACAGCATTAAATAGTAGTGTTGTCGCTCCTGCAAATCAAGGCCAAAGAAGTTAGTCGTAGCAGGAAACACGTTGCAGCAAGGGTAATTACGTTCAACGCTATAAAAAGCTTCAGACTAGTAAAGGGAACAGTTTGGAAGAAATGTAGAGATTTTTTAATAATACAGCATTAAATAGTAGTGTTGTCGCTCCTGCAAATCAAGGCCAAAGAAGTTAGTCGTAGCACGAAACACGTTGCAGCAAGGGTAATTACGTTCAACGCTATAAAAAGCTTCAGGCTAGTAAAGGGAACAGTTTGGAAGAAATGTAGAGATTTTTTAATAATACAGCATTAAATAGTAGTGTTGTCGCTCCTGCAAATCAAGGCCAAAGAAGTTAGTCGTAGCACGAAACACGTTGCAGCAAGGGTAATTACGTTCAACGCTATAAAAAGCTTCAAACTAGTAAAGGGAACAGTTTGGAAGAAATGTAGAGATTTTTTAATAATACAGCATTAAATAGTAGTGTTGTCGCTCCTGCAAATCAAGGCCAAAGAAGTTAGTCGTAGCACGAAACACGTTGCAGCAAGGGTAATTACGTTCAACGCTATAAAAAGCTTCAAACTAGTAAAGGGAAGAGTTTGGAAGAAATGTAGAGATTTTTTAATAATACAGCATTAAATAGTAGTGTTGTCGCTCCTGCAAATTCAAGGCCAAAGCAGTTAGTCGTAGCAGGAAACACGTTGCAGCAAGGGTAATTACGTTCAACGCTATAAAAAGCTTCAAACTAGTAAAGGGAACAGTTTGGAAGAAATGTAGAGATTTTTTAATAATACAGCATTAAATAGTAGTGTTGTCGCTCCTGCAAATTCAAGGCCAAAGCAGTTAGTCGTAGCAGGAAACACGTTGCAGCAAGGGTAATTACGTTCAACGCTATAAAAAGCTTCAAACTAGTAAAGGGAACAGTTTGGAAGAAATGTAGAGATTTTTTAATAATACAGCATTAAATAGTAGTGTTGTCGCTCCTGCAAATCAAGGCCAAAGAAGTTAGTCGTAGCACGAAACACGTTGCAGCAAGGGTAATTACGTTCAACGCTATAAAAAGCTTCAGACTAGTAAAGGGAACAGTTTGGAAGAAATGTAGAGATTTTTTAATAATACAGCATTAAATAGTAGTGTTGTCGCTCCTGCAAATCAAGGCCAAAGAAGTTAGTCGTAGCACGAAACACGCTGCAGCAAGGGTAATTACGTTCAACGCTATAAAAAGCTTCAAAGTAGTAAAGGGAACAATTTGGAAGAAAAGTAGAGATTTTTTAATAATAAAGCATTAAATAGTAGTGTTGTCGCTCCTGCAAATCAAGGCCAAAGAAGTTAGTCGTAGCACGAAACACGTTGCAGCAAGGGTAATTACGTTCAACGCTATAAAAAGCTTCAAACTAGTAAAGGGAACAGTTTGGAAGAAATGTAGAGATTTTTTAATAATACAGCATTAAATAGTAGTGTTGTCGCTCCTGCAAATTCAAGGCCAAAGCAGTTAGTCGTAGCACGAAACACGTTGCAGCAAGGGTAATTACGTTCAACGCTATAAAAAGCTTCAAAGTAGTAAAGGGAACAATTTGGAGGAAAAGTAGAGATTTTTTAATAATACAGCATTAAATAGTAGTGTTGTCGCTCCTGCAAATTCAAGGCCAAAGAAGTTAGTCGTAGCACGAAACACGTTGCAGCAAGGGTAATTACGTTCAACGCTATAAAAAGCTTCAAAGTAGTAAAGGGAACAATTTGGAGGAAAAGTAGAGATTTTTTAATAATACAGCATTAAATAGTAGTGTTGTCGCTCCTGCAAATTCAAGGCCAAAGAAGTTAGTCGTAGCAGGAAACACGTTGCAGCAAGGGTAATTACGTTCAACGCTATAAAAAGCTTCAGACTAGTAAAGGGAACAGTTTGGAAGAAATGTAGAGATTTTTTAATAATACAGCATTAAATAGTAGTGTTGTCGCTCCTGCAAATCAAGGCCAAAGAAGTTAGTCGTAGCACGAAACACGTTGCAGCAAGGGTAATTACGTTCAACGCTATAAAAAGCTTCAAAGTAGTAAAGGGAACAATTTGGAAGAAAAGTAGAGATTTTTTAATAATAAAGCATTAAATAGTAGTGTTGTCGCTCCTGCAAATCAAGGCCAAAGAAGTTAGTCGTAGCACGAAACACGTTGCAGCAAGGGTAATTACGTTCAACGCTATAAAAAGCTTCAGACTAGTAAAGGGAACAGTTTGGAAGAAATGTAGAGATTTTTTAATAATACAGCATTAAATAGTAGTGTTGTCGCTCCTGCAAATCAAGGCCAAAGAAGTTAGTCGTAGCACGAAACACGTTGCAGCAAGGGTAATTACGTTCAACGCTATAAAAAGCTTCAGACTAGTAAAGGGAACAGTTTGGAAGAAATGTAGAGCTTTTTTAATAATACAGCATTAAATAGTAGTGTTGTCGCTCCTGCAAATCAAGGCCAAAGAAGTTAGTCGTAGCACGAAACACGTTGCAGCAAGGGTAATTACGTTCAACGCTATAAAAAGCTTCAGACTAGTAAAGGGAACAGTTTGGAAGAAATGTAGAGCTTTTTTAATAATACAGCATTAAATAGTAGTGTTGTCGCTCCTGCAAATCAAGGCCAAAGAAGTTAGTCGTAGCATGAAACACGTTGCAGCAAGGGTAATTACGTTCAACGCTATAAAAAGCTTCAGACTAGTAAAGGGAACAGTTTGGAAGAAATGTAGAGATTTTTTAATAATACAGCATTAAATAGTAGTGTTGTCGCTCCTGCAAATCAAGGCCAAAGAAGTTAGTCGTAGCACGAAACACGTTGCAGCAAGGGTAATTACGTTCAACGCTATAAAAAGCTTCAGACTAGTAAAGGGAACAGTTTGGAAGAAATGTAGAGCTTTTTTAATAATACAGCATTAATTAGTAGTGTTGTCGCTCCTGAAAATCAAGGCCAAAGAAGTTAGTCGTAGCACGAAACACGTTGCAGCAAGGGTAATTACGTTCAACGCTATAAAAAGCTTCAAACTAGTAAAGGGAACAGTTTGGAAGAAATGTAGAGATTTTTTAATAATACAGCATTAAATAGTAGTGTTGTCGCTCCTGCAAATTCAAGGCCAAAGCAGTTAGTCGTAGCACGAAACACGTTGCAGCAAGGGTAATTACGTTCAACGCTATAAAAAGCTTCAAAGTAGTAAAGGGAACAATTTGGAGGAAAAGTAGAGATTTTTTAATAATACAGCATTAAATAGTAGTGTTGTCGCTCCTGCAAATTCAAGGCCAAAGAAGTTAGTCGTAGCACGAAACACGTTGCAGCAAGGGTAATTACGTTCAACGCTATAAAAAGCTTCAAAGTAGTAAAGGGAACAATTTGGAGGAAAAGTAGAGATTTTTTAATAATACAGCATTAAATAGTAGTGTTGTCGCTCCTGCAAATTCAAGGCCAAAGAAGTTAGTCGTAGCAGGAAACACGTTGCAGCAAGGGTAATTACGTTCAACGCTATAAAAAGCTTCAAACTAGTAAAGGGAACAGTTTGGAAGAAATGTAGAGATTTTTTAATAATACAGCATTAAATAGTAGTGTTGTCGCTCCTGCAAATTCAAGGCCAAAGCAGTTAGTCGTAGCAGGAAACACGTTGCAGCAAGGGTAATTACGTTCAACGCTATAAAAAGCTTCAAACTAGTAAAGGGAACAGTTTGGAAGAAATGTAGAGATTTTTTAATAATACAGCATTAAATAGTAGTGTTGTCGCTCCTGCAAATCAAGGCCAAAGAAGTTAGTCGTAGCACGAAACACGTTGCAGCAAGGGTAATTACGTTCAACGCTATAAAAAGCTTCAAACTAGTAAAGGGAACAGTTTGGAAGAAATGTAGAGATTTTTTAATAATACAGCATTAAATAGTAGTGTTGTCGCTCCTGCAAATCAAGGCCAAAGAAGTTAGTCGTAGCACGAAACACGTTGCAGCAAGGGTAATTACGTTCAACGCTATAAAAAGCTTCAAACTAGTAAAGGGAACAGTTTGGAAGAAATGTAGAGATTTTTTAATAATACAGCATTAAATAGTAGTGTTGTCGCTCCTGCAAATTCAAGGCCAAAGCAGTTAGTCGTAGCAGGAAACACGTTGCAGCAAGGGTAATTACGTTCAACGCTATAAAAAGCTTCAAACTAGTAAAGGGAACAGTTTGGAAGAAATGTAGAGATTTTTTAATAATACAGCATTAAATAGTAGTGTTGTCGCTCCTGCAAATCAAGGCCAAAGAAGTTAGTCGTAGCACGAAACACGTTGCAGCAAGGGTAATTACGTTCAACGCTATAAAAAGCTTCAAACTAGTAAAGGGAACAGTTTGGAAGAAATGTAGAGATTTTTTAATAATACAGCATTAAATAGTAGTGTTGTCGCTCCTGCAAATTCAATGCCAAAGCAGTTAGTCGTAGCAGGAAACACGTTGCAGCAAGGGTAATTACGTTCAACGCTATAAAAAGCTTCAAACTGGTAAAGGGAACAGTTTGGAAGAAATGTAGAGATTTTTTAATAATACAGCATTAAATAGTAGTGTTGTCGCTCCTGCAAATTCAAGGCCAAAGCAGTTAGTCGTAGCAGGAAACACGTTGCAGCAAGGGTAATTACGTTCACTGCTATAAAAAGCTTCAAACTAGTAAAGGGAACAGTTTGGAAGAAATGTAGAGATTTTTTAATAATACAGCATTAAATAGTAGTGTTGTCGCTCCTGCAAATCAAGGCCAAAGAAGTTAGTCGTAGCACGAAACACGTTGCAGCAAGGGTAATTACGTTCAACGCTATAAAAAGCTTCAAACTAGTAAAGGGAACAGTTTGGAAGAAATGTAGAGATTTTTTAATAATACAGCATTAAATAGTAGTGTTGTCGCTCCTGCAAATCAAGGCCAAAGAAGTTAGTCGTAGCACGAAACACGTTGCAGCAAGGGTAATTACGTTCAACGCTATAAAAAGCTTCAAACTAGTAAAGGGAACAGTTTGGAAGAAATGTAGAGATTTTTTTAATAATACAGCATTAAATAGTAGTGTTGTCGCTCCTGCAAATTCAAGGCCAAAGCAGTTAGTCGTAGCAGGAAACACGTTGCAGCAAGGGTAATTACGTTCAACGCTATAAAAAGCTTCAAACTAGTAAAGGGAACAGTTTGGAAGAAATGTAGAGATTTTTTAATAATACAGCATTAAATAGTAGTGTTGTCGCTCCTGCAAATCAAGGCCAAAGAAGTTAGTCGTAGCACGAAACACGTTGCAGCAAGGGTAATTACGTTCAACGCTATAAAAAGCTTCAGACTAGTAAAGGGAACAGTTTGGAAGAAATGTAGAGATTTTTTAATAATACAGCATTAAATAGTAGTGTTGTCGCTCCTGCAAATTAAGGCCAAAGAAGTTAGTCGTAGCACGAAACACGTTGCAGCAAGGGTAATTACGTTCAACGCTATAAAAAGCTTCAAACTAGTAAAGGGAACAGTTTGGAAGAAATGTAGAGATTTTTTAATAATACAGCATTAAATATTAGTGTTGTCGCTCCTGCAAATTCAAGGCCAAAGCAGTTAGTCGTAGCAGGAAACACGTTGCAGCAAGGGTAATTACGTTCAACGCTATAAAAAGCTTCAAACTAGTAAAGGGAACAGTTTGGAAGAAATGTAGAGATTTTTTAATAATACAGCATTAAATAGTAGTGTTGTCGCTCCTGCAAATCAAGGCCAAAGAAGTTAGTCGTAGCACGAAAAACGTTGCAGCAAGGGTAATTACGTTCAACGCTATAAAAAGCTTCAAACTAGTAAAGGGAACAGTTTGGAAGAAATGTAGAGATTTTTTAATAATACAGCATTAAATAGTAGTGTTGTCGCTCCTGCAAATTCAAGGCCAAAGCAGTTAGTCGTAGCAGGAAACACGTTGCAGCAAGGGTAATTACGTTCAACGCTATAAAAAGCTTCAAACTAGTAAAGGGAACAGTTTGGAAGAAAAGTAGAGATTTTTTAATAATACAGCATTAAATAGTAGTGTTGTCGCTCCTGCAAATTCAAGGCCAAAGCAGTTAGTCGTAGCAGGAAACACGTTGCAGCAAGGGTAATTACGTTCAACGCTATAAAAAGCTTCAAACTAGTAAAGGGAACAATTTGGAAGAAAAGTAGAGATTTTTTAATAATACAGCATTAAATAGTAGTGTTGTCGCTCCTGCAAATTCAAGGCCAAAGAAGTTAGTCGTAGCACGAAACACGTTGCAGCAAGGGTAATTACGTTCAACGCTATAAAAAGCTTCAAAGTAGTAAAGGGAACAGTTTGGAAGAAAAGTAGAGATTTTTAATAGCTTTCTTTGTAGTTTTGCGCTCTAAAAGATGAAATAGGTATATCAAAATAAAGTCGTAGCAAAAACCTCATTCTGTTATTTGTGAGAACGACAGATAATCTATAGAACGACAGAAATAGTACAATTATATTTTATAGCTTTATATTGTAAATATCATTCACTTGAGAAAGTATTATAATTACGCACGTTAATATGCAGAACAGCAATATATAAGCACTTGAGATACGATTGACACTGGAATACGTTTACATCTTCCAAAACGGACGTCCTGTTTTATTGAATCTTAATCTATTGTTCTTTTATTGAATGAATGTCAAATTAAACGGGTATGCTTTAAGGGTTTCTTTGTGTGAATACAGATTTCCTCAGTCATATCACTGCCATCGATGATAGTAGAGGCTCTAACGCATCATGTAAGCAGCGCTTCTCACACGATTGACCCTTTTTCCATTTCATTCTTGGGACCAATATTCCATTTTATCTAAGAAAAAGAAAATACATAACCCTTACCTTTATGCACTACCTTTTCATATTCTTCATAAGTGATAACAGTTAATGACTGAACGTCTTAAGAGTTCTACATACTACCTTTCCATCATTGCCGTATTGATCTCGCTAACTAGCAACGTAATAGTTTTGATTACTTTTAATAGTAATATAAACTACCAGTAATTGTATAAACGCCATCATAGCTTAACGGGAGATAGGAAAAACACACCTTTTCACACATGAAATGTAAATAAGTACAAATTTAAAATGCGTTTAAACCTTTAGTTTACGAGGCTAAACTCAAGGACGAGGACATCACGATTTCATCCAATAAAATATGGCGTGCTTGGCGCATTGGATGTCTCCAAAAAAGGTTACATCCCTGTTTAGGCGATAAGCGTGATTTTTTGCATCAGTTTTTAATTAAAAAAGTTACGAATTAACGGACAGTATAGTCAGTACAAAATATTATTCTTCTGCTAATTTTGATTTCAATTAAGTAAATTGGTAGAGAATGTACGCTTCCTATACGATGGTAGGGTAAAAAATCTCGGCCTGACAATGAAAAATCGTGGTTTTCAGTTTAAAAAAGATTTTATTTTTATATATATTCTCCCTTAGCTTCAACACACTTGGCCCAGCGTTTCTCCAACATCAGTATTCCTTCCCAGAAGTAAGAGTCTGGAAGGTTGTTAAAATATTCATTGACAGACCTCTCAACTTCTTCACTGGAGGCAAAGCGCTTTCTAGAAACAAATTCAGGTTTGGGAAGAGATGGAAATTCAAGGGTTCCAAATCAGGAAGGTATAAGGAATAGCCGAGTAAATCGTACCCCACATCTCGCAATTTGCCCTTTACCGACACACTTTTGTACAGGTGCGTTGCCTTGATAAAAGATAACTTTTTCCTTCTTCAGGCCAGGCCTCTTCTTGCGAATTTCGACATCCAGCTGGTCAAGAAGGTGGAAGTAATATTCGCCGTAGTTGTCCTCCCCTTTTAAGTTAATCAATTAACAAGATCCATTTAGCATCCCAAAACACACTGGCCATGACCTCTCCTGCCGTTCCGATATTCTTCGCTTTCTTTGGGGCTGAACCACCAGCTGCCACTCACTGTTTCGACTGTTGTTTAGTTTCGGGCGTGTAGTGGTGCACCTGTGTCTCATCCATGGCGACAAATCGCCGTACAAATTTAATCGGATCCTTCTTGAATCGGTCCAAACATTGCTTTGAATGTCGTTTGCAATTTTGCCTTTGATCAAATTTGCACCCACCTTTCGCATCACTAAATCTCCTTACAAGATGTTTCCTACCCTTTCTTCCTAAGCCTTCTCATATCTCACGCACCTTAATTGTCCAACACGATATCGCGAACCTTTTCGATAGTTTCCGGTGTGGCTGGAGTTTTTGGTCGTGCTTCACGTGCGCCATCTTCCAGCGACGTGCAACCATGTATAAATTCAGCTGCCCACTTTTTAACTGTTGCCATTGAAGAAGGAGAGTTCTCGTACACTTTTGTCAACTTCGGATGAATTTCCTTAGGAGTTATCCATCAAAAACGAAAAGTTTTAGCACCGGAAGATATTCATGTTTATCTATTTTAATGAAAAATACGCAAGACGTCTGCTACAAAAAATTCCGGTACACAAACTACTTGAGCAAAGTTATGAATAATATTCACTGATTGGGATGCCATCTCTGGGTAAGGCTGAGAACTTACACCCTACCTAGGTATATTAAAAATCAATATTTACTCTCTCATTTAAAGTTTGTAGGGACCTTATATTTTCAGCACAATTGTCTACATTACTTTTGAATAAAAATACTACAATAATTGAAAAATATATTAGATACTATTTTCATTGCTATTTACCATTTAATTAGATTACGATTTTTATTAAATTTGTTATCTAAGCACATAGATATCTATTTTAAAGTGCATTTAAAATGTGTCAATGAAATCATTTTCATTGGGAACATAAAACGTTTCCCAAACAGTGAATGGGAATCACTCAGTCCTCTTCGGCCTTCGGAATTGAAAATAGCGTGGCGGAAGCTTCTGGTGTAGTGACTGCGCAATTACACTTGTCTACCGTATTTGCAGTAGACAGCAGTAATTAAAACTGCAGTGACTTTAATAACAAACTCCGCTCCCCCCTTCCCCCAACTCTTGTAGTGTGCCTTCACTGCCTTGGGCCGTCTGCTTGCGTAATACAACAAAAAAGCTGTCACAGCAAAAACAGCTTCCCTTACTGAACATAATGAATAAGTTAATGAATTGTCGGTTGGAATTATTGGATGGGATATTGTCAATAGGTTCTATAGCGGTTTCAGATTTTACGTTCAATTACAGCGTTTAGAATAATATCATAAATATATTGCTACTGGTGTTTGCTCTACAGCTGAGTACATTCAGGAGTTCTTCTGTGTAATTATGTGAAGTTTATTGAGAACACTGTAACTTGTCTGTAACATTTCGGTTTTACCTCTTTAAATAAAAAAGAATAAAAGGACATTTTTGTTATGATTTTATTTCAGTAACAAAATTTTGCAGAAATACGAAAATATTTCACTCACCCCTTTATACTAAGTTGAGACATCTTTTGGGGAAAATACAATGTTTGGAAATTATTTGTTGGCTGTAACTAAAATGAAATTACAGTTGGTGGGATTCGTGTTCAGAGGTTTATGGTGCCTATAAAAAAATATTACTTCTTAAAAAGTATTAATGTCAAACTTTGTTCGTGAATACGTTTTCCATTCAGTATTAGTTACTACAAGATGCAAGTGAAGGCAATTTCTGTGAAACTATTGTTGGAACGTTGGAGTCAAGTCTTAAACATTATAACAAATATACAAGAGTCTTAGGCGCAAATAAAGGAGTTCATATTGTTCTTCTAAGTTGTCAAACATTAGCTACTTGTTGGGTAAATTTGGAGTATATGTTGTTAGGAATATTGCTAAGCTTTTAGGAAGGGAAACTAGTTGTAGTCTTCACGATACAAACTGTGAAACCAACTAAGAACATATAAGTATCTCATATAGGTACCAACAGGATCTTTTAGTCTATGAAGAGCTAAAACATTATTTCGCTATTGCTGTGAGTCGTGCTATAACATAATGTAAACGGAATCAAATCTCCCCTCTCTGTGCATTTTGTAGGCAGTACTGGTTGTAAAAGAGAACACCATTTCCTCAACCACACCTGAGTTAACTGGTGAACGCCTTATATTTAAACTTTGTCGTAAGTAAAAGGCTTAAAGCTTAGAACAGTGAGCACAGAAACAACTTTTTTTTTTTTTTTTTTTTTACCCGGGTCTGAGCCCCCAAAACCCGCCCAGCCCTCGTGGCAGCCAACCTCTAGCGAGCTACCTCCGTCTCACATGCGCATGCGGTTAGTATCCCTACCGCGAATGAAGGAAACGGGATTGATTGCCCATGTACCAAGCTCATAAGCTCTTTCCATGGAGAATCAGGAGATAGTGAAATGAAACAGTACGGTAAGTGTCGCGCTAAGAGCGGGATGAAAAAACCTGGCAAGAAAGAAACCCTGCCAGGAAAAATCCCGCGACAGATCATGCAGGAACCCTGGGGTAGACCAACTAGAGGCGGTAAAGCAAGTGCTGCCATCTAGGTGAGCGATCTGGAAGGGAAAACCAGACTTGGCGACCGACTGAGTTTTACAGTTAGCGCTTCACTATAAAAGCTTTTAAACCTGTTAAAATTGTCAACAAATAATACAATTTCGTTTCAGAATACGGAGATAATGATAGTGAAACATTTTAATTTTATAAAATATTTCTCTAATATTAAAACGACGTTAAATTAAAAACTCTCTAAATAGAACTAAAGTTTCACATAAAAAAGTCAATATGAGAATTGTTTTCCTTTGGTCAGGTAGTCAGCGGGAAAGTTGGAGGTATGATTCCAAGTTGTATTTCTTGAAATAAAAAAATATTCCGCTCCTACCACCGGCTTGGTTGTGGCGTTGGTGTGTGTTATTGGCCAAGAGTGTGACCTGCTAACGCAAACGGGTAACCATACTGGATGCTGGGGTATTGATCATGTTTAGTTATTTTAGTCCATTGAATTTTTATTAGGTTGTTATCTAAATTAATACTTACAAAATGTACATAATGAAGAACAAATTACAAAAATACTTTCAGAATTTATTGACAGTTACAGTTATTGTATACTTTGTTTATATTAGGCTCATTATTTAGTAAGTATTTAGGCCAAACAGTCTAGTAGCTTAGTCATTAATATTATATTTTTAACCTTCTAAAAGCGATGCGAAGCTCTCTACTAGGGTCACTCATCGCTTGTGTCCGCCGGGGGGGGGGGGCATCAGCCACCTAGCTACTATGTCCTCTCTAGTTTTATCTGTAGCTTTATAAAGCTGTGTAAGAGTCCTTCTATACATTATTGTATCATAACAAAAGTTATTAGGTTTCTGACATTACGTTTATCGTTTCAGTTACGGTCCTAATTAGATATTGTACTTCAATGAAATAAAATTATATTCCTACTCGAATTTAAGATTAAACAGCAACATATTTGTCATTAATATATTTGCATAATTATTTTTTTATACAAATTAGTTTCGTTTTATTATTGTTATGTATGTTCCTAAATTGATTTCAATGTTTATTTATTGACATTTTGTAAATAATTTAATAAGTTGTAAGAACTTCTTCTTTTTTTGTTACAGGTGAGTTTATAGTTGGATACATTTATCATCAAAAGTAGAGTAAGTCTATATAATTTAATTTATTTAAGGTCTTGTTACACAATTAACCTAAAAACTATTATTTATTACTGAACCCTTTTAAAAACTGAAAATAAAATTTTTCTTTATCGACCTCAGTAGGAATTGACTTTAAAATGTTTTTTCTCCATATGACTTGTTTTTAAACAGAAAATTATTAGAAATCGCCTTACAATTCAGCTTTTATTAGCCCCCTCAAAGTTCGATATTATTGAATTGATATCTAATCCTAAGCTATTTTCAAAGTGTGAAGCCTATCATTTTATTGTAACCAGTTCTATTAACAATATTTTACATTCCACTCAATCAAACCGTTATTTATTTCAAGTGGCCCATTGTCCATTGATAGCAAGATCTAATATCTAGTTTACGTTACAATAAACCCAATTCCCTCCTCAGAGCCCCACTGATTACCGTCAATATACTGTAACTTTAGATGCCTTATGGTAACAGAAATCCGTTACAAAACAATAAACGGTTACAAATAACAGTAAATAATGAAAACTACCCGTATTTATTGTTTAGAGTTTTGCGGATTAAAGTATTAATGAAATGCAAACAATGCATTACAGAAACTACTCGAACAATTACAGCAAAACGACTGGTACTTGGTTCAGCCAGGCTTTTATTAAGGCTTTTATATGTACTTGAATATTATCTATACAATTACCTAATCATTTTATCGAGTCACTTTTAACTAGATTCAGTTTATTATGCTAATATGCTTTTTACGTTGTGATCATTCAATTAATTAAAAACGTACATTCTATTCACTGTATTGATTTCAAACAGCTTCATAAATTGTTTATTCATTCCACACTACTGAATTAATTTAAATGTTTGTGTGGCAATATAATAAAATAGAGAGATTTTAACGGATTATAGAAAGTAAGGGTTTTGGGATTTTTATTACGGTAAATATATGCGCAATTTATATTTTCATTATAGTTATGAAAATTGTTTGAAATAGCTTTAAAAACCAATATAAAATCAACAGATTCCTCTTTAATGTTATTATCTTATTTACATAGGTTTTATAGGATCGTATTTTTTATCGTAATTACTTACAATAAATAATAATCGATATAAAGTAATTAGCAGAAACACTTACAGTATCGGAGTTAGAAGACATTAGTAATTAGAGTATAGCCTATATAATAGGGCTAAACAATAAAGCTTTCATCACAGGAAACCTACTCTACAGGCTTTTAGCCTTAATAGCAGGGTCCTTGACAATCGAGCTTTAAGGAATACGGTGGCGTGTCTGACTTTAGGTTTTTATAGGTGTTGGATAGTATTACAAGTTAAATCTATTACAATGGTGTCATTCCGTCTTTGTAATACAGTCAGGAGGGTTGTAAAACCATCGGCTCACTGCCAAAGGTAGCTCCTTATGAACCAAACAGGAAAATATTTGTAGAATGGATAGTACGACAAGTTGAATCTATTACAATGGTGTCATTCCGTCTTTGTAATGCCCTCAGAAGAGTTGTAAATACATCGGCTCACTACTAGTAGTAGCTCCGATGAACCAAACAAGAGGAAAATATTTGTAGAATGGATAGTACGCTGAGAATGAACGGAGGCGGAAATGAGGACAGATCACCTCCCTGCATCCCATAAATGTCCCGTTAATTTCCAATTTATTTCCATGCCTAATAACTAATTGTTTTCATATT
>JBAIZL010000001.1:156720043-156752543 GCA_036971475.1 Prosapia bicincta
CTCAGGCAGATACTGTCTGTCTATGGCGGTCTTCTTATCTTGAAGCTAGAACTAGGTTACTTGTGAAATAAGAATTTAAAGTTTTAAAATACAAAGTTATACATTTTATTAATCAATCACAAATTACAAAAGAACAAATGACACCAATGTGTCGAGTAATTAACTTTTAATTACTGCTTACTATTCCATACATTTTAATTACTTATTTGCCTTTAAAATTTATATATATCAAGAAGGTAGTAACTTAAGTTTTCCAAATAATTTTAGAAGTGAATATTCAAAGGACAATTTCTACCGTTCATGTGTTAATCTTCATCATTTAAAATTCTCAAGTTAGTTAACATTAAAACACATTTTCTTTATTATTATCTAAAACGTACCTGGTTGTGTACTTTACTTGTAAAACACTTTAACACATACCATTAATTACTGCATATGGCTTTTGTACACTTAACACATCGTTCTTACAAATCAGCGCTCTTAAACAAAAATGATATAAACTTTTACTTATTTGAAACACATAAATAATCGCTTCTGACTTCTTCTTTTGTTGCGTTTATAAAATTTGGTACCGGCCTTGACATCTTACATTTTGAATACTGGAAGCTTATAAATTTTTAAGTTATGTCCGAAAATGCCATCACGTCTGTCTCGTACAAAGACATTTTGAGAAGTGGGGTCGTTGCAAGGATACGCCAACGGAATTTCCCACCCTTACTTATTATTTTGACTTTTTTGATTGGTGCTTCGGATCAGGCTATATCAGACCATGTTTACGTCACATGGCATGATGTGCTTATTACCCTAAGCTACTAACTCGTACGATATTTTATTATTTCGCCCACTAGGAGCGCTCACCACCCACGCTAGCTTCACAATGTGCACCAAGAAAACAAAAATTTTCTTTTATATTGAGTCGATATAATTATTAAATAAAAATTAAATATATAAATGAATTTATATGTAACACCTTATTTTTAAGAGTGTTACAGTGTGTGTGTGTGATTGTGTGTGTGTGTGTGTGTGTTTGTGTGTGTGTGTGGTATGTGTGTGTTTTTGTGTGTGTGTGTGTGTGTGTGTGTGTGTGTGTGTGTGTGTGTGTGTGTGTGTATCTGTGTGTGGTGTGTGTGTGTGTGAGTGTATTTGTGTGTGTGTGTGTGTGTGTGTGTGTGTGTGTGTGTGTAAAAATACTGGAAAATGAGTTGAAATGAATAACCGAAAGGGAGAGGAGAAGAGGTTTTCAATATTATAATATTGCGTTGGCGGGAAATGAAGTAATTATATAGGTTTTAATTGAAACCATAATAAATCCCTTGAAACTTTACTGAATAAGTTGTGTCTGAACCCTCTACGAATAATATCCGTCTTAAGTGGGTATTTAATGCAGCCGGCCTGTGAGAGGAGCCACACACAGCCGGCGGGAGTGTTTGCTGGGTTTGATCCTATCACTCTGAGAGATTTTAGTTATAATATTGCATCAAAATGATAACTCTCAAAATTGCTTCTCTTTATTTTAATTGAATGTAATATTCTCCCGTGTTCGTTGCAGAAAATATAACGTGGTAGAGTGTTTGGATTTACATTAATAAATATTTCTTTTTAACTTTATCTTGTCATAAGCTAAGTGAATGTAACTTGTTATTAACAACGTACTTTTAGTATCATGTTGTGGCAGAAATTAATCTTGTTTTCATTCTATAAAATGTATTGTTTTTTATTTACTGGGGTTGATCTTTGAATATTGTGTAAAATAATGAAAGTATTAGAAGAAAGAATGAATCTACGTAGGAGACGACATCTTTAAATATTTTTTAACTTTTTTAATAAACTAATTAGTTTAAAATTAGTTTTTTTATTATAAGAAATAAGTAAATTTAAACTTATATAAAAATATTAATTGAAATTGTTGGAACTAAATTTGTTAATGGCGAATAATTTACAGCCCATTCTAAACATCTGAAATTTAATTGCATAAACGAAAATAGTACAGAAAAAAGGTTTAAAAATAATTGAAGAGAAAAAATAAAACGTTACGTAGACTATTATACACTGTGCTGTATAATCACGGTGTTAAAACACAATTTGTGTATAATCCTTTTGAAAAACTATTTAAAATTGTGCATATAAAACCCGCTATTTGGAAGATGTTCGCTATTTTTGTTCATCGCCTGTTATATTTTCCACCTTATAAGGTTATGTAACTTAGTAAGAAACTTTTTTTACAATAAAAAGAAACTGCATTTCGAAAAAAGATCATCTATTTTCGAACTCTTTGCTCTTAGTCTCTTTTGTTATTTTCAAATTTCTTAAAATATGTTCACCCATTAGTGAACATTGTTGTTGTTTAAGATTCGCCCGACTTTCGCCTAAAGAAAATGCAAGTAAACTGAGTTTGAGTAAATTGAAGTCTGATGTCAATGATGGTGTTTCTTACAGATTATTTACCAGTCAGAGCTCTGAGCAGAGTTTATTAGTTTTATATCTTTGTTAGGCCTTTTCTAGATTTATTTTATTACTTTTGTAAAATGAAAGGGTATAGACACAATATAAATATTTCTAACATTCTGCATTTTGCAGACATAAAGGTTGTTGTTAACAACGTAACTCTTTCGAAGAAGAAAATAATTGCAACTAAATTACACAGCATAAGGGCAAATTGTGATATTGATTCGAATGGAATAAGTATAAATGAAGGTAGTATAAAAGTAGTCCATTATTAAAATTTGGGAAACATCTTGGTCCAAGAACAGAATTCCAGTGCTTGTGTGTACAGTGTTAATATAGTTTATTCGGAATAAGTTCTCAAGTTATTTATGAAGTAAATACAAAAAGTTTTAAATGCCGGGGAAATGATTTGAAGAAATACGAAAACATCAGTTTATTAGACCATTTTCAAATCTAGAAAATCATAAAAACTAGAACAAAATATAAGAAATAATAAGAATAATAGAATATACTAATATGTATCAAACATATAGTTTGCCAAAAAATAAAATAGGTACTGAAGTACGTGAATGGCCACTCATATTGAAACTATATCTTCCTTATATACATAATATTTGCTATGACTGAAAGGTCTTAAGTCTGTAGCTATAAGGTCTTAATTTAAATCGAAGATTCGGCTGAAGGCAAATTTATCTTGAACCAATGTGTACTGTAGAGGGTGGAAAATATTAAGGGAAGGAAGAGTAGGAGATAAAAGCGTCGAGTCAAGTGTTTACATACAACACCCTTCGTTAGGGGTTAGAAGGAAACACACCTCCACTGCTGTCACTTCACACATTTCACTCTGAGACCGGCGCATGTAAACGTGCAAGAATTATCAATTAACCTCTTTGTTTATAAAACAAAGGCGCCACAAGCGTTGCACACAATCTAGTCATTAATTGCACAAAATAATTAAAACAATGTAAAGAAGGAATGTGTAATTAAAAACAAAATGAAAAACAAAAATATTACCCGATAAATAAGAAGGATAAGATGTAAATATATACTACATTTTATTTGTTGAAAAAAAAGTAAGCAGTGGTTATAAATATTTAAAACTTATTACAAATATGAAAAATATATTTTTGGGCTTATTGTTAGGCAATACAGGAAAAAATTAATATATTTCTTTAAGTTAAATTTTAAGTCATTACTTTTATTTCAAGCTTGAGTTTCGTGAATTTCGAAGAATATGGAACTTATTTTAAAATTTGTTTTATACCCTTTGCAATACTTTCTTATTTTAATAATTATTTTACTAAAAATAATTTTTCTATTTATTTTTAAATTTATTTGAATATAAATATTTTTTTAACGTATTAAATTAAAGCTCGATATTTTGAAACCCTTTTTTTAATATTTCTGATACTTATATAGATTTCCTACTTCATTTCTGCAGAAAACGTCATAATGTAAAAATATAATCGTTGTGTTTTTATTTTATGAATTTTCAAATTTACATGTATATTATATTATATATTATTAAAGTATAAATTTAATTACATTATGTTATAATCCAAACTACTGTATATATATAGTTTCATAAACTATTGACTTTTGCAGTAAGCGCTTATCAGTTAATGTTTAGAATTCTATGTTAGGATTTAAACAGAAAAGGAGATATTAAAGAATTTTCCAGATCTAACTTATGATATTGTTTCTAAAAACACCAATTGTTCCGATTATGTTTACTATTGTGTTTCAAAATTATACAACATTAATAACATCAAACTTGTAACACCGATCATTAGTCAGATGTACGTTAAATAGTAGGACATAAAAAAGGAATTGGTAAAGAATAAAACAGTAAAATGTTTCTTTGCTTTTACCTTTAAGGGTAGAAAAAGTGAAGAAATAACGTGCATAGTGCAAAGAAGAATCTTACATTAACGTGTCACAACTATGACACATTAATGCAATAAGCTAGAAATAAAACACTTATTTGTTACCCTCAGATAGAAAATAATACAAGAACACCGTTTGAAAATGAAAGGATTTCC
Source organism: Prosapia bicincta (assembly GCA_036971475.1). Lineage (NCBI taxonomy): Eukaryota > Metazoa > Arthropoda > Insecta > Hemiptera > Cercopidae > Prosapia > Prosapia bicincta. The sequence continues at coordinate 156,724,531 of JBAIZL010000001.1, forward strand.
CTATAGAAATGAAAAACGTCATTTTAAAAATGAAGCATTCGTTTTAAGTTCAGACTATATGTAAATGTTTTAATTACGTACCAACGCTCGTGTGTTAACAATTAATTTTAATCTTCTGAAACAGAAGGCTTTCCGCTGGATCGAGGTAAACCACTTTAAAAGCTGCGTTTGTTAGCCGGAAATCCTGGCTAATTTATCAACAAAACATCCCCATATTTATGGCATATTTAGGTCAACTCCTATTGGCCGTAAAGGAATAAATTACATACATTATTATATCGTAACTGTAGAATAGTTACTTTAAAAGAAATGTTTGCGTTACCTCTAATAGAAACAATAATAAATCTATCATAAAAAATATAACAATTCATAAATATTACACAGTTTACTAAATTTAACTCACTGTATAATATATACATTAACTATATTATATACATAATTATTATAATATTACTAGGGACTTGTATGGGCAAATGCATCTATTCATATTGAAAAAAATGTCAAACTTTTGTATGGTAATTTTATTTTTTAATACAATTTAATTTAATATAATTTAAATGTTTCATAAAAAATGTCCTTATAAAATATATATTTTTTGAATGTATTTTCAATTTGATTTTTTGACCAATCGTGTTATCAATATGTATCTTTAATCCATCTCGAGTATTTACTCGACTTACTGCAACTTAAAGTTGATCATGTGTGAAAACAGGTTTGGCCGATTGAAGCCTCACTTATAGTTATTGTGAGTCTTATAGAAATTGGTTCCTTTTCGTTGGAAATGGCATGTTAGGATCTGTTGGTATTAATTTAATTAGTGATTATTTCTAATTTAATACACTTGTCAAACATATCTAGTACGATAAGACATACTCCATTAACTAAACCTGATCCAAAGTTCATATGTCTAATTAACCTTTAATACTGTTTATATATTTGTACTCAGCTGTTTTTAGTATAATACTTGTACAGCAATTTCTCAGCTGAAATATATGAAACAATCAGCTGTTTTTCAATCCAATGTATTTCTTATGGACATTTTGGGTATTTAAAGTTCCTCAAAACCCTATAAATGTTGAAAATTGAGTAAAACCTATATTTCCCCCCGCTACTTCGTGTCACTACCTTTAATGTGAGCTATCTCCCAGCTCTGTACGACCTTCCAAGCTCCCAAACGTTTTCTCTCAAAATTCGGCTTACAGAATTATATATATAGAAGATATTAACGGATATTTTGGAATAGATAATAATTGGTATCTACAAGTAAAAAACTGAAAGCAGTTAAAAGGCTCTTGGCCTCGCTACAATTAGAATACCCCTTCACTTGAAGTGTTTTAAAATATAATTTCTTATGATCAAGGACTAAAATATTAAGTAGGAGTAAATCTATATAACGTGACGTCATTATTTAGGAAATAGGTGTGATGCTCTTTGCCTGTTTGTCTGCATCCCCCTCTCTCTCTCTCTCTTTATAACCCTTCCATACCGAATTGTCTCAAAAATTCCCGACGCTCAAATATGTTGAAAGTCAACTAATCGCATTGTTGTGTTCAGTTAGAGATTATTTGAAGGTTATTAATATGTTTAATGCGATTTTCAATATATTAAAAATAATGTTTATATTGTTTAAATTAACTGATAACGAATGACGTCATGCAACTGCTGTTTTATTACTTGTAGCTTGTGCCTCTTTCTGTATTGTAAATTATATTTTCCCCTAATACAATTATTGTAGCCTATTTGTAGTTGTGTAGTAAATATGCCAGCATGTTATTAACATTCTAAATAGAACTCCATAGTTTCTAAATTTGGAAGAAAATAGGGAATGCTAAGTCCGTAGTCTTTTGTTGAAATCGTTTGATTGACTTGTGTTGTGACAGACTCTCAAAGGAATATAAATATTTGTGAATAATTATTTTCCTGGCTTGTAAAACCTCTTGATGGGCTGCTAACACGAGCCTTAGCAACGTGTACGGAAACGTGTGGTTTTTCAAATTGATTGTTGAGTTACATTTATAGCCTAGAATACTTGACTCTGAGGTGGTAGCACTAGAACATAGCAATATGTTTTATAAATATCACTACATTCCAGATTTTATAAATCTAGACACTTTTAAACTTTATAAATACCTACAATCAGACTTTCTATACAATTTTCCATGCTTTTAAGACATATCATCGTACATATTAACTAAACAAGTTAGATACATATTAACCTTTATTCTATAGATTCTATAGATTTGATATGTTTGAATGATTTTATCTCTCCGAAGAAACTGTCAACCAAAGTTAAACACTGTAAGCGTATTTAGTTGACATAGTTGACGTTAGATTGTGCTAATTACAATTACCTTAGAATCTGGTTAATTAGTACATTGCTGCTCCACCTTCAGATACGTTACATCCTCTCTCTCAACTTTGTATTCTGTTTATGTTTAGAATTCCTAATCATCGTCTTCTCTATTCTTTCTTACTTCATTACTTTAACAAAAAATAATTACATATTTCAAAATTAACAATATAAGAAAGCGGGCAATCAACAGGTATTTGTAAGTGTTAAACTGGTCCATGTTTTTGCAAGAAAGACCTCACTAACTACGGATTAGTTTTGTACAGACCAACTACGACTAAACTTACAGAATTTGTTATTTCTAATCAATATCTTATAAAAATGTTATACCAGAAATGTTATACCAGGAAATGTTATACCAGGAAATGTTATACCAGGAAATGTTATACCAGGAAATGTTATACCAGGAAATGTTATACCAGGAAATGTTATACCAGGAAATGTTATACCAGGAAATGTTATACCAGGAAATGTTATACCAGGAAATGTTATACCAGGAATTGTTATACCAGGAAATGTTATACCAGGAAATGTTATACCAGGAAATGTTATACCAGGAAATGTTATACCAGGAAATGTTATACCAGGAAATGTTATACCAGGAAATGTTATACCAGGAAATGTTATACCAGGAAATGTTATACCAGGAAATGTTATACCAGGATGTTATACCAGGAAATGTTATACCAGGAAATGTTATACCAGGAAATGTTATACCAGGATGTTATACCAGGAAATGTTATACCAGGAAATGTTATACCAGGAAATGTTATATCAGGAAATGTTATACCAGGAATGTTATACCAGGAAATGTTATACCAGGAAATGTTATACCAGGAAATGTTATACCAGGATGTTATACCAGGAAATGTTATACCAGGAAATGTTATACCAGGAAATGTTATATCAGGAAATGTTATACCAGGAAATGTTATACCAGGAAATGTTATACCAGGAAATGTTATACCAGAAAATGTTATACCAGGAAATGTTATACCAGGAATGTTATACCAGGAAATGTTATACCAGGAAATGTTATATCAGGAAATGTTATACCAGGAAATGCTATACCAGAAAATGTTATACCAGGAAATGTTATACCAGGAAATGTTATACCAGGAAATGTTATACCAGGAATGTTATACCAGGAAATGTTATACCAGGAAATGTTATACCAGGAAATGTTATAACCATATAGAAGTAATGTTATATTATTTGGGAGTAAATATACAGAACATCCTGTATATATTCAGTAAGTATACAGTAATTACAAATCTGTATCCTTGATAAAAATATGTATTTCTTAAAACCTTCAATCTAAAATCATACGTTAGCGTTATATCATGAACCCGTCTAAACGGTAAACTACCTGTCTTTGTAAGTTTATTTAAAGAAACGTGTGTATTAATAAATCGATAGATCGTTTATTCTTGCCTTCAATAAATCCGAAAAAGTTAGTGGATACAATTGAGAAAACAAACTCATTATTAATAACAGAATTTAGAAACGAGATCGTAACAGTTGCTTTGTTGCTGATATGGAGGGGGTTTTCCCGGAAATGTGCCCCATTTTCAACTCAAATGGACATTCGAATGCCTTTACTGTTCGAGAGGAAATGGGTCAAATTTCCAAAAACAGATTCCATTGTAAGCGTAGAAATTAAGTGGTACTTCTAGGATAAAGTATATTTTTAAAAGTGTATAATTTGTAATTGAAGATTAAGACGGAAATAAATAATAAAAATATTTTAATTGTTAAGAGACAGGATAAAAAGGGATTTACACTTTAACACAAAGTTTAATATCAATTAGATATAAATTTAATATAAATTAAATATAATTTAAATTTATTACAATATTTAATGTAATGACTCTGAATAACTCTATAGTTATTATTATTTTAACAGACATAGTTATATTGTTACTCATGAGGTATATATGTCGATATTATTATTTTAATTATAATTATGTGTCTATAATAGATCAGTAATATCGATTGTGAAGTTTTTCTAAATAGTTGAAAATTTGCTTCAATTTATCTAAATAATATAGAAGCCAAAAGGGGACTGATAGTGAACCTCGTGAAACCAGCAGGAACCCACAAATTGTTTACACAGCCCTGTGTCTGAACAACGCCGAGAGCGTTAGTTAGTCAGCAGTACTTTGATCTATTCCCTGCAAAGTTACATCCACTCAAACTGGCCAAGTACATCAAGTGGAGTTCTACTATACACAGACAACGCTATTTCTAACACACTTGGCATAGCACTCACCATTATCGTCGTCAAAAACACCAGTGGCACCATTAATAAAAAGTTAATCAAGACCACTTACATTGGTTTCAAGGCTTCCTGTAAGAAAATAGTGGTTCAAGGTAATATTGGTAATTTAAAATGTCTCACACGTAAATAATACAAGACATTCAATCATAATGCGGCAAATATAAGCATTGTATTACAAGCTGTCGATTATACAATAAAGGTTTGGATTAAAATGTCAGATTATTTTATTAACGCACGTTAGACTAACAACATTTATGAGTTTTGCTATTCTATTTAGAACGTTTAATTTAACGTAGAATTTATTTGTATTTGTTAGTTACAGAAATATTTCGTTTAAAAATATCCATATACGCTAAATTTATCAAACTTGTCAAGTTCTTTCTATTAGCTCACACTCTCCTGATATATATATATATATATATATATATATATATATATATATATATATATATATATATATATATATATATATATTGTACATATTTTCAATCTGTCAAAAAATACGTTTTTATTCATTCAATGAAGTTAGAATGGGATACATTTTTTTAACCCATAGTGAATTAGAATTGATGGTAATAGCGTTTTTCAATATTTATTCAATAATTAAATATAAAAATTGTGGGGGTCTAGGTTGGATCCGAACTGAGTATCTTTATGTTCAACGTTTAGCGTTTTGGCAGTGAGCCAACTTTCCCACAGGTAGAAATATTCTCCTCAAAGATGTATATGATTTTTTCTTTTGCCACCATCTGGTTGTTCTGAAACCTCGATTGCAAAACCTTAAATTGTTGTCATGTTTACCGCATAATATTATAAATAATTGTCTAGTATTAAAAATTAATCAAAAGAATAAAATAAACAAACTAGATAACCGGTATTGAGCCTTATTTCACAAACGGACAAAGCGAAAGGAAAGCGAAAAGAAACTACAACACAATGCAAGGGACGAAAAAAGGAAGCGCTGAGAGCGTGTTTTTTTTTGAACGAAAGATATTTCCTATTAATAAACAAGAATACTAGTCCTACACTATACATAGAAAAGAAAATGAAAAATTTGCTTTCTATTTTGCCACTTAATATTGTTGCTCTGAAATATTTAAATAAATTGTAACCATAAAATTTAAAAAAAACTAAACTAAAGTGTTCTTTGTTGAATAAAGTAGGATTTGACTTGAATTAAAAAATGTATATTACTTGTTTTCTTTTACTACAGAAGGTAGAATCCAATCACGAACTAGTGCTGCCACGCTATTTAAACTTGCAATCTGAATTATGCAGTACACAGGTAGTTTAAAATATGTATTAAAAGTGGAAAAAGCAATTTAAAGTTGGCAAACGGAAACATTATATTTCATGTATTCAGTATGAAGAGTGTAATACAGTTCTTAAAATTATAATATAAATTAACTTCATACTTAAACAGTTTTGTAAGAGAAGCACTCTAGTCTGCCGGAAAGTGTTGGGGTAATGATGGATTCCTTCTTGGAAAACAAGGCATGACTTTTGCGCACTTCTAACATTAACTTTATTATTTATTACAGTGATCATATCCTACCTGTTATTTAGTTCTGGCTAAGCACGTGTGTTATGCTGGGTATTTACATGGTAATAGGATAATGGAATAGATCAAATTTTCTAGAGATAAAGTAAGAACGGCTGATATCATTCATTATGTTTTAATAACTGTCAAAATAAAAACATCGAGGCATATACATGGAGAATAACGAATGAAGAGAATGTTCAAAGTGATAATCGTTATCCTCATTTAGGATAAGTTTAAAACCTGGTCTATTTGTCTCAGAAATGTGAAGGAATTGAAGACATATAACTGAAAGAAATGTGATGAAAGCTATATTACGAATAGAAGGTGAGAGTCATAAGACAGTAAAAATGAAATTAGTTATAGCAAGTAAACAAACATAAGGGGGTGGAGAACTTTAAAATAAATCTTTCTGGGAAAATATGTGTGTTTTAAAACATAAAACACAAAGTGGATATCATTACTGGTAGAATGAATAGGCCTACGTTTAATATACTCCTCAAATGTTAGAACACACTACCCTCAATTGTGTTCTTTCTCAGTTGAATCATAAAAAGGGATAAATACAATAAGGGAGGCCACAATGGATGCAGTTGTAAAGCATGATAGATGAAGTCACAGATCGGATAAAAAGATTTAATTTAGAGACAGAAGAAGAAATATAGTAAAAAAAACATATACGCAAACATTTCGCCATAGATGAAATCCCAAATAATTTGTCAATTAAAAGTTCACGAATTAAAATGTTTCCTATAACATGATTTTAAATATATATTGAGGTAACGGAGTAACAAATAAAATATTTTTAAATATAGCAAAACAGCATTCGTTTAAATTTTCATCTCTTGTACTAAGTAATCATATTCCATTATAAACATTTAAATTTATGACAACCTGATGTATTATTGATCGAGTAGATATAAATTTAAATTATTTAACTAAAATCTTTTAAGAGAATATAGCAGCATGAATTTTTCTCTTTGGTAGAATACTAACATTTACTGTATTTTTCTTTTCATAAGGCAAAAAATCTCATTCCTTCAAAGTTATATTTGTACTTCTAAATAAAAGTAGTATTTAAAAAAACATTTGAAATGTTTCAGTTTTATATCTTCTTAAACCTTACTTAATCTAGAATTCAGCTTGTTAATACGGTGTTCATAAATGAATATTTAATACATCATCTGATATATCAGAGTGTTCGGAATATAAAATTAAAAAATATAAATATTTAGGTACAACAAATTTAATTTTTGTTAAAACCTAGATGATAACATTAGGCCTGGGATGATTTTGGTAAGCTTACAAACTCCCAAAACCGATCAGCTTCGAAGTAGAATACTTTTAGCAAAGCTGGCTTTACGTTTAGTTTATGGCGTGTTTTCCCTTGCATCAGCGTTTGTTCGCATGAAAGGTTATTTATGACGTCATAACTCGGCGACAGGACGCCCATTCTACACATCTATAAATGGATTTAGGGGTCTGTAAATAGAAAATTAACTCGTGTGACGTTACAGGGTGGTTTGGTGAAACACAATGAGTGGTAATTGGAAAAGCATAGTGCAGGATATTTTAACGACCTATTCAATTTTATACTGAATAATATGGACCGTTAGTTACCAATCATTTTGGTTGATCAGAACTCCAAATTTGTAAAATTAACCTTTTCATCGGAACACGAATATTTATAAAATGAAATACCTTGAAACTCGTATTACAAGGTTGATTTGTAGCAATTATTAACTGGGAATTTATTAATCACTCATTGGCTTTACCTCGGCATCAGAAAAATAAATGCTCATTTTAAAAAGGCGTGGCCACATTTACGGCAGTGAGTTTTAGCTTTATTAGTTACTTTTCCAGACCTTGAAGTTGATATGGTCTTAGTACAGTCTCCCACGTCTAAATCCAGAGGTGGAAGTTCTTTCTAACTTGACTTGAAGCAAGCAATAATATCTCAGAACAGAGACAATGTTATTACACGACCTGTCAAAACGGGACAAGTGAGCAACACTGAAGTGGCTTTAAGTAGTGTAAAAGTGTAGGAAGAGAAGGGGGTCAAGAGGAAAGTGAAAACAATCACTCGTTGTCTTTTACCAATAGAATTGACTTGATAAATAATCGAAAATACAGTCAAATAACAGGACCATTTTTAGCAACCACAACCGAGTAATTCGTTGCTCAAAATCAGCTGAACTCGTCGTATATCTCCCCTTAAGACTGGGTTACAGTTATGACTTATTCCAAGTCAAGGCGCAGTCCCGCTGTTTCCAAGTATCCAAGCTTCCACATATCTAAACGAAGTATTTTGTTTCTTAATTGGCTCTTGTTAAACTGGGGCAGAATGTTATTGGTATTAATTGTCTATAATTAAACACATTTAAAAACCAACTTAATTTGTCTTCATTTTGGCGTAAATTGATGTAGAACAGTTATGCAATATCCCATTTCTGTTAGTTTTGTTGTAGTGGCGCGTCCGAGATTTTCCTTTCCCAAATACATTTTGTCCACTAAATTGTTTAGTACCTCCCGAAGTTTGACTAATATAAATTAGGCGCCTAAGAATTAAGTCAAATCTGAGAACAATTTAGGCTAGTGAGATTTATCAATAGGCATGTCACGTTCTCAAGAGAATGTGCACCATCAATACGGAAATGAAAAGAGGATGTTTTTCAGCTCTTCCGGTTAAGTTCACCTGATTTGTCGAAATAGAATTTCAAGAAGAGGTTCAAAAGTCAGTTTTTGCTTATTGGGTATATTGCTCTATAAGTCTCATTAATGTATCTATGGAAACTGTGCCTAGCTGGACTTACCTCCTTGAAACTACTCACCCAATAATACACTGATAGAGTTCTGTTCAAAAATACTCTATCAAAGTTTCATTTCCCTTACTTTTAGGGCTACTTGATATTATAGATTTTGTGCCATAGTTCTCAGATTTTGGCCAGCCTAGAACAAGTACAATTAAACCAGTTTAAATTCTGCAGGACGTTCATCACCTGATCTCTACCACTAGAACCATTATATGTTTTTGGTCCTTCTTTTTTATTTGGACAGCAGAAGACCGTTATGATAGCAGTTTAAACTATGAGGGAGGTACCACGCCCGTTCAGGATTATACGCTCTTTTGATTACAAGGTTTAGGAATCTCGAATCTGAAGAAATGTTTAAAGAATAATGAGCCAAATGTTTAATTTTTAAACATTCATTTTCCCAAAATACGCCTTTTTAGTAAATACATTTGAAACATGATTTTATTTTAACGGTATATCATTTTGGAATAGGTTTCCTACAACTTTCTTTAATTCATGAACTCTCTTTCTACTACGAGGTCAAATTGAATTTACAATTTGCTCGCTTACACATTCATATTTTCAATACCATATTATTGTTTAGAATCCATATTATGTATGCACTCAATTTTACTGTATTTATAGTTTACGAAAACTAATTTTGAAGTGTCTTACAAAATGTAAACAGTGGCAATTCACAAACAAAATGCCCGGCGTAGGATATGCAAATATGATACACCACTCTTCCAACTATGGCTGCAGTTTGTAATGATTTTGTCTATATTGCGCCTGCTTGAAATAAAGGGAGCAAAAAGGGATAAGCTCAGGCGGTGTTTCCTTACTTCTGTCACTTGGTAATTGTAAGAAACGTTAAACGTTAAATCAGGAGTTTCTGAGATGTTTTATTTAAATTGTAAAATATTACTTCAAGACGTTATTTAGCTTATTGAAAAGCTCTTATACGTACGTAATTTCAAAACTATAGCAGTAGTTTGCAAAACTTTTTGTAGTAAAAAAACAGGTTAAACAAATTTCAATGTTCAACATATTCTCTTGTCTCGTCCAAAAGACCATATGCCAGTAATTCTGTATAAGGGAATTACTGCTACACAAGAGCTTTTTGCTCACTATGGAATTAATGCCAGTTCTATGGCCTTGGAAAAGCCAGTTGCTAAACGACCTTCAGCTATGTGATAAAAATACGTGTACAACATTAAATAGAAAAAAAATGAACAGATGTCGTCTATCAATGTAATTAAGAATTAATGTTTTGAGAAGCAAACAAAAGTAATAACTTAATATAATAAGTACAACATGTATGTTAAATTGTTTTCTAAGACGTTTCTAATATTATAATCAACGACATATAATATTGAAAGATTTTCCTTTTGAACTGGTGAAGACTACCTTCTTATATGAATGTTTTCGTTTGATTTTGCTAACTATAGTACTACAAAGGTTTACTCCAACTAAAGTACTCCTGTCTTGGAGTAAACATTAGTTTATTAAACTGAAAACAAAAGCTATCCATGTTTTACATATAAATTTATTAAAGGTTTGTTTTATACAGTTTGGAGTTTTAGATCTTTCGATATTAGGAATTCTGGAAGATGACGCATTCAAAGTTACGCAACTTATTCTATATTTTCTGCGTACCTCTGGAAGAAGTGTTCTTTAAACGTAATGGATTTGAAAATTTCGTAGAATACCTTTTTTACCCTTATCTTTCCCTCAATATATTCTATTAACGTTTTCCACGTTTACTACTACCATTCCATGTATAGTACTCAATCAAACCACCTGAAACGATTTTTAATATACTGGAACTAAATATTTAATTTCGAGATCTGCTATTGGACCAGCACGAAAATGAAAACGCTTTTCTTTGAACAAACACTAGCATTTATTGGCTTGCGTCATAAAAAATTGGTTAATAATGATCTTTCCCTGAGTTTACTATGTTAATTTTTAAATAAATAAAACCTCTAAACCACAAGTAACATTTATTTATACCTTATGTACATTTCGATTACCCAGCAATCATCTTCAGAGGTATTTAAAAAATACAACTGATTTTTTAAATACCTCTGAAGATGATTGCTGGGTAATCGAAATGTACATAAGGTATAAATAAATGTTACTTGTGGTTTAGAGGTTTTATTTATTTAAAAATAAACATTACGCCACAGTTGCTTCATACAGTTTACTCTGTTAGTTTACAAACTTTTCTTTAACAAAATTAAATTTCAACAATAATTTAAACTGTATTCGTTTTCATTTGAGCACTCGAGATAACTAATGCATAAATGATAAGCTGGTTGAATATCGAGTCAAAAGTTTATTTATTTAATGCAATGTTTCGACAACTAAATTGTTGTATTTATCAAACCTGAAAAAAACAATTTTACAATGCATTACAAATACGCATAAAAATACAAGCACACTTACAACAAAAATGTAAAACTTAAACAACTTTTGTTGCTAGTGTACTTCTATTTTGTATTTATAATGCAATTTAATATTGATTTCAGGGTGGATAAGGGCAAGAAATTTGTTGTCGAAACCTTGCACTATTTATATTGTTTACCATAGAGCCTGTAGGTTGCTATTGTCGTTCTATTAGGGACTTCTGAAGAGGGTCATTTCTCGCCCCTCAGGGAATACTTAAGCATCCCTTGATTATGCTTATTGTAGTATTTAGCCGCTACTCAGTCACTACCAACGAACGGTAAAAATACGAAACCAAATTTACATTACTTAGAAAATATTCGTTTGAAGGAATTATCACACATAACAAAAAATATATAAATATTCGAATAATTTACAATATTTAAGTTAAATGTTTTAAAAATTAATTAGACATTTTTGACTTGTTTGTATGTTCCAATAAAGTACGATTTAAGTTTTTAAATGGAGTTACTCCGAAACGCGTCAATAGATGAAAATATTATAACGTCAGGAATGAATATACATGAATACATGAATATATATATATATATATATATATATATATATACATCTATATAGTATTTATAATTGCATGCTATTCTAAAATATATGTAGTATAATAAATGTAAATGTAATGTTCCCCAACTTTAAGCAACTTCCGGTAACGTAGCTGCTGTGAGGAAGGTAAGACTAATGTCACTGGACTTGAAAAGCTACGCAATGTACTGCTGTTCCTATTCGGGAATTTTGGCCCGGACAAGAAACACCATTACCAAACAATGCTTTCGCTAATGCAGGGGACACTTTAATCTGCAAACATTTCGAGAATTACTGTATATTCAATTAATCGAAATCATATACCAATAGCAAGATGGCCGATCAAGTTGCCACGTTTGGAAGTTCATAGCCTCAACCCACTCTAAATACCTCTCTGGTATGAGTTTATATGTCATAATCTACTTTGTTATACAAGAGCCTGTTGGGGTAAGTAAATGCGCCAGCTTACTTTCAAGATGATGGAAACTACCTCGGATTTAACCAGCGTTCGCCCTATTATCGGATTGCCGTGTGTCCTCGTCCCCTAACAGGACTGGAACTATCGATCCCTTTCGTATTATTACGTACGTCCTATCTTTGTCAATAATCCTTCCCGCTTTTTCAGTTGCACGTATTTCTATTTCTTTAGAGAGCTTTCTTACGTCCCCATCTATATCAGTTAAAACTGCACCTAAGGACTAAATCGTCTACGGTGAGCGTGGTTTGAATAACAACACATTATTTAATTGTAAATAACATTTTCACTCCAAAGTACTACATAAACATGTTTTCCTTGGTAATTAGTAAATTATTTTAAAATCCAAGTTGAACGAAAAGTTTTTGTGATAGACGTTTATTCGGAAATTTTAGAAGTTTTTAATTGGATTATTTGCTTTACCAAGGATCGTTTACCAGTTTTGCTGAATTAGATTTTACACCTTAATAATTTTATGGTTTTATTTTATTTTTAATAGAAATCTACTTTTTATGGTACTTCTTAGAAATTGTTTATTTTAACATCTGTCCTTGACCGAATTACTTGCAAAAGAAATCGTTTCAAACGGAAACTAATTACATCATAAAAATAAAATTGTCAGTCAACCATATTGACCCTTAGTTAAACAAATACTGAAACAGAACTTTTGATTGAATGCACAGTTGTTTAATTATATAGTTCATAAGGTTTCATTATATGATACTACGGATTATATCAAAACAATTGACGAAAACGTCTTCAATATATTTTTAAACTTATCGGGATTAATTAACCGTTCGCTATGGCGTCAATATAAATACCTCCACTACCGGATTAGAACCTGAGAAAACCACTTTCATCAGCAGATGTTTTTCGCACTTGTCAAGTTCAATCAGCCATTCTGTCAGAAAATATGGGCCTTTTTAAATGCTATTCTATTGATAAATGTTTGAACTCAAAATGAAGGTCAAATAATTTCATTATCACTTTTTTATTTCAGTGTTAAAAAAATGTTATAAAGATAAATGAAAAAGATTTAAATTTTTTTAATGCTTGTAAAACAAATTTTCATGAATATTAATTGTACTCTGCAGAAGGTTCTACAAACCTGTGCACTCTACACGGGGAGATAAGGGAATACGAAATTAGGATAATGTTCTACATGATCTTAAAATGTATGACTGATGTTAAAAATGTTTCCAGAATCATACAAAATTGTATTAACAAATAATTAACACTATACTCGTACATTTTGTGCAATGAATGAGTATTATTGGTAAACATACGTAGTTATGTAAACATTATCTGTTTTTTAAGTTGGTAACATGAAACATTGGTTTTCCAACATCGATAAATAAAAGTTAAAATATTTAATTAGGTTCGGTTTTTTTAAGTTATTATTGTGGGCGAAAGTTTGGATTACTAAGTAGAGATGAGCGCCTAATATTCCAAATATTGTTAGAAGATGTATTTAAATAGACCAACAGTGCAACAGCTTTATAATTTAAAAGTTGTAATAAGTCGTTCGATTTAATAATAATAAAACTTAGATATAAATAACTATATAATAATAAACACTTGATTATAATACTAATGGTAACAGTCTGTTAGTAAACTAATTTTAAAACATGATCCGTAATATATAAAAAATGGGAAAAGATAATAATTATGAATAAAAGAAAAATTTGAATGGTAAAGTTATAAAAGGTACAAACACATTCAGACCTTCCATTATGCCTTATTTTTGAATACATAGTCTAGCTAGTAAAATACAAAATATTGTATAAAAGTAAAGGGCAAAATGGAAAACTCAGCAGTTATGTACGGTTTCAGGTCTAAAGTCACGCCCTAATGTGACGTTTTTAGAAGTTTGATGATAGAATTATTTAGTAGTATACATACTGTATAATTTATTAGACATTTGTAATTTATTATATTTACAATAATATGTGTATCAGTACGTAATATTAAAATACACTGAGGTACTTGACAAAAATACTTTTTTGGATGTATCTACTTCAGTTTACATTGTTATACGGTAGCAAGTGGAATAGGTTCCGTTTAAGTTATAATCAAGTACATTTAAAACTATAAAGGACTTCACAATAAAACATTTTGTTTTGCAGAAAATGTAATTGGTTAGCCTAAAAATCAATAGTATTTGGATCTGAAGGTAGCCTCCTAATTGTTATAGGCGGCAAAACATTACAAATTCCTTATAAATAAGGTTTAAGAGCCTCTCATTATTAATGAATAGTACAAACCCCACACGAAGTTATTTTGCAAATATCCACATATGCTGATTCAATACCTTTTTCCTTCAATAGACAACTAGGTTACCTTAAACATTAGCAATGAATAGTACAAACCCCACACGAAGTTATTTTGCAAATATCCACATGTGCTGATTCAATTCCTTTTTCCTTCAATAGACAACTAGGTTACCTTAAACATTAGCAATGAATAGTACAAACCCCACACGAAGTTATTTTGCAAATATCCACATGTGCTGATTCAATACCTTTTTCCTTCAATAGACAATTAGGTTACCTTAAACATTAGCAATGAATAGTACAAACCCCACACGAAGTTATTTTGCAAATATCCACATGTGCTGATTCAATTCCTTTTTCCTTCAATAGACAACTAGGTTACCTTAAACATTAGCAATGAATAGTACAAACCCCACACGAAGTTATTTTGCAAATATCCACATGTGCTGATTCAATTCCTTTTTCCTTCAATAGACAACTAGGTTACCTTAAACATTAGCAATGAATAGTACAAACCCCACACGAAGTTATTTTGCAAATATGTACATGTGCTGATTCAATTCCTTTTTCCTTCAATAGACAACTAGGTTACCTTAAACATTAGCAATGAATAGTACAAACCCCACACGAAGTTATTTTGCAAATATCCACATGTGCTGATTCAATTCCTTTTTCCTTCAATAGACAACTAGGTTACCTTAAATATTAGCAATGAATAGTACAAACCCCACAGGAAGTTATTTTGCAAATATATACATGTGCTGATTCAATTCCTTTTTCCTTCAATAGACAACTAGGTTACCTTAAACATTAGCAATGAATAGTACAAACCCCACACGAAGTTATTTTGCAAATATGTACATGTGCTGATTCAATTCCTTTTTCCTTCAATAGACAACTAGGTTACCTTAAACATTAGCAATGAATAGTACAAACCCCACACGAAGTTATTTTGCAAATATATACATGTGCTGATTCAATCCCTTTTTCCTTCAATAGACAACTAGGTTACCTTAAACATTAGCAATGAATAGTACAAACCCCACACGAAGTTATTTTGCAAATATCCACATGTGCTGATTCAATTCCTTTTTCCTTCAATAGACAATTAGGTTACCTTAAACATTAGCAATGAATAGTACAAACCCCACAGGAAGTTATTTTGCAAATATATACATGTGCTGATTCAATTCCTTTTTCCTTCAATAGACAACTAGGTTACCTTAAACATTAGCAATGAATAGTACAAACCCCACAGGAAGTTATTTTGCAAATATATACATGTGCTGATTCAATTCCTTTTTCCTTCAATAGACAACTAGGTTACCTTAAACATTAGCAATGAATAGTACAAACCCCACACGAAGTTATTTTGCAAATATATACATGTGCTGATTCAATTCCTTTTTCCTTCAATAGACAACTAGGTTACCTTAAACATTAGCAATGAATAGTACAAACCCCACACGAAGTTATTTTGCAAATATGTACATGTGCTGATTCAATTCCTTTTTCCTTCAATAGACAACTAGGTTACCTTAAACATTAGCAATGAATAGTACAAACCCCACACGAAGTTATTTTGCAAATATCCACATGTGCTGATTCAATTCCTTTTTCCTTCAATAGACAACTAGGTTACCTTAAACATTAGCAATGAATAGTACAAACCCCACACGAAGTTATTTTGCAAATATCCACATGTGCTGATTCAATTCCTTTTTCCTTCAATAGACAACTAGGTTACCTTAAACATTAGCAATGAATAGTACAAACCCCACAGGAAGTTATTTTGCAAATATATACATGTGCTGATTCAATTCCTTATTCCTTCAATAGACAACTAGGTTACCTTAAACATTAGCAATGAATAGTACAAACCCCACAGGAAGTTATTTTGCAAATATGTACATGTGCTGATTCAATTCCTTTTTCCTTCAATAGACAACTAGGTTACCTTAAACATTAGCAATGAATAGTACAAACCCCACAGGAAGTTATTTTGCAAATATATACATGTGCTGATTCAATTCCTTATTCCTTCAATAGACAACTAGGTTACCTTAAACATTAGCAATGAATAGTACAAACCCCACAGGAAGTTATTTTGCAAATATATACATGTGCTGATTCAATTCCTTTTTTCTTCAATAGACAATTAGGTTACCTTAAACATTAGCAATGAATAGTACAAACCCCACACGAAGTTATTTTGCAAATATGTACATGTGCTGATTCAATTCCTTATTCCTTCAATAGACAATTAGGTTACCTTAAACATTAGCAATGAATAGCACAAACCCCACACGAAGCTTTTTTTGCAAATTTGTGCATTTGCTGATTCAATTCCTTTTTCCTTCAATAGACAACTAGGTTACCTTAAACATTAGCAATGAATAGCACAAACCCCACACAAAGCTTTTTTTGCAAATTTGTGCATTTGCTGATTCAATTCCTTATTCCTTCAATAGACAACTAGGTTACCTTAAACATTAGCAATGAATAGTACAAACCCCACAGGAAGTTATTTTGCAAATATATACATGTGCTGATTCAATTCCTTATTCCTTCAATAGACAATTAGGTTACCTTAAACATTAGCAATGAATAGTACAAACCCCACAGGAAGTTATTTTGCAAATATATACATGTGCTGATTCAATTCCTTATTCCTTCAATAGACAATTAGGTTACCTTAAACATTAGCAATGAATAGTACAAACCCCACAGGAAGTTATTTTGCAAATATGTACATGTGCTGATTCAATTCCTTTTTTCTTCAATAGACAATTAGGTTACCTTAAACATTAGCAATGAATAGTACAAACCCCACAGGAAGTTATTTTGCAAATATGTACATGTGCTGATTCAATTCCTTTTTTCTTCAATAGACAATTAGGTTACCTTAAACATTAGCAATGAATAGTACAAACCCCACAGGAAGTTATTTTGCAAATATGTACATGTGCTGATTCAATTCCTTATTCCTTCAATAGACAACTAGGTTACCTTAAACATTAGCAATGAATAGTACAAACCCCACAGGAAGTTATTTTGCAAATATATACATGTGCTGATTCAATTCCTTATTCCTTCAATAGACAATTAGGTTACCTTAAACATTAGCAATGAATAGCACAAACCCCACACGAAGCTTTTTTTGCAAATTTGTGCATTTGCTGATTCAATTCCTTTTTCCTTCAATAGACAATTAGGTTACCTTAAACATTAGCAATGAATAGCACAAACCCCACACGAAGCTTTTTTTGCAAATTTGTGCATTTGCTGATTCAATTCCTTTTTCCTTCAATAGACAACTAGGTTACCTTAAACATTAGCAATGAATAGTACAAACCACACACGAAGTTATTTTGCAAATATGTACATGTGCTGATTCAATTCCTTTTTCCTTCAATACACAATTAGGTTACCTTAAACATTAGCAGTGAATAATTATACATATAATATTTTCTAGATAGAAGAGCTAGGCAAAGCAAACCCTACAAGAAAGAATATGTTTTTAAGCATAGTAAATGCTCCGGCAGTATCTTAGCGTTTTACATTTCTACGGACTTTGATTACAGCTATAATGCTGGTGCAAGACGGTCGTCTGCTTTTAGTAAGTCCTTTATTTGGACAAAGTTCCATTGCACTGCAAACAGCATCTTTAATGTTTAGATTTTATACAGACGTTGTCGACAAAACTAGGTTTTAGATATTGCCAAAGTTCGAAAAATACAACACGCTTAAAAACCTAACAACTATTTTCTAGTTGAGCAGTACAAAAACAACTAAAGAAACAGTTTCAGACTAAATTTTAAAAACGTGCTTATTATTAAAACAAACTAATAAAAAATTATGTATTTATTTAGAATAATACCTATAGAATTATATGTATTTAATAATGTATTAGATTATATTACATTACTTTAATCCGAACACAGAAAAATATATTCTGAGCTGCAAACTGAGATCAATACATTTACATCCATATAGGCCATCTAATGTATACAATTCTTACATTTATGCAATTATCCTTTACATTTTGTGTTTTATTTTGAATTAGATACGTATTTTCGTATCGAATGAAAAGAGTCAGTAATTAAGCTTCATCATAAGAGACTTTTGTATATTGTTTGTTAACATCATAATAGTTCTTGAATTTTGTAGTCCGTTACGTTCGGTTGAATCTTATTAATCACTTAAACAATATTTTGTGACTATCCGAACTTTAAATTTAGACATGTCTCAGTAAGTTTTAACAAATTTACAAAATTCAAAGTACGGAGTCATAAACTATTGTTTAAGTGATTAATAATCATAATAGTATTCATACTTTTTTCCCAAATAACATTAAAAAATTAGAAGAATATACTTTAGTTATGAAAACATAATTTTCTCAATATCATGTTATTTCACAAAATATAAAATCTATTGAGTATTTTATATAAGTGATGCGCAGTACTCGTTCTTGTAGAATTAATCACACAAGTACTTGTATTTTTAACTCAAAAATATTGTAGCCATTTTACCTTTGTAATATTTGGTCTTCCATAAAATATTTTGTTTTATTATAACAATAGGGGTTGTAGTATTTCATGCCGTTATTCTTCTTTTTAATTCATATTTTGTTTTAGTAAACAAGAGGTTATTATAGGAATAATATGTAGACGCGAACAAGAGAGTAGAGCTGTAATGTTATTTTCCAAGTACATGCAGGTAGTATTTACTCCCGATATGTTTCCTGGACAAAGACACGGCCACACTACCACCACGGGATTAGAGTCAGAGAAATGTGAAAAGAAATTCCTTGGGGTAAATATAAAAATAAACAGTGTTTGTGTTTTGCTTCTCCGAATATAGTAACAACGTGTTTATTACAGAAATGGGCATAATGTTATTGTGAATAAAGGTTTTGCTTCTCCGAATATAGTAGCAACGTGTTTATTACAGAAATGGGCATAATAATGTTATTGTGAATAAAGGTTTTGCTTCTCCGAATATAGTAACAACGTGTTTATTACAGAAATGGGCATAATAATGTTATTGTGAATAAAGGTTTTGCTTCTCCGAATATAGTAGCAACGTGTTTATTACAGAAATGGGCATAATAATGTTATTGTGAATAAAGGTTTTGCTTCTCCGAATATAGTAGCAACGTGTTTATTACAGAAATGGGCATAATAATGTTATTGTGAATAAAGGTTTTGCTTCTCCGAATATAGTAGCAACGTGTTTATTACAGAAATGGGCATAATAATGTTATTGTGAATAAAGGTTTTGCTTCTCCGAATATAGTAGCAACGTGTTTATTACAGAAATGGGCATAATAATGTTATTGTGAATAAAGGTTTTGCTTCTCCGAATATAGTAGCAACGTGTTTATTACAGAAATGGGCATAATAATGTTATTGTGAATAAAGGTTTTGCTTCTCCGAATATAGTAGCAACGTGTTTATTACAGAAATGGGCATAATAATGTTATTGTGAATAAAGGTTTTGCTTCTCCGAATATAGTAACAACGTGTTTATTACAGAAATGGGCATAATGTTATTGTGAATAAAGGTTTTGCTTCTCCGAATATAGTAACAACGTGTTTATTACAGAAATGGGCATAATGTTATTGTGAATAAAGGTTTTGCTTCTCCGAATATAGTAGCAACGTGTTTATTACAGAAATGGGCATAATAATGTTATTGTGAATAAAGGTTTTGCTTCTCCGAATATAGTAGCAACGTGTTTATTACAGAAATGGGCATAATAATGTTATTGTGAATAAAGGTTTTGCTTCTCCGAATATAGTAGCAACGTGTTTATTACAGAAATGGGCATAATAATGTTATTGTGAATAAAGGTTTTGCTTCTCCGAATATAGTAACAACGTGTTTATTACAGAAATGGGCATAATGTTATTGTGAATAAAGGTTTTGCTTCTCCGAATATAGTAACAACGTGTTTATTACAGAAATGGGCATAATGTTATTGTGAATAAAGGTTTTGCTTCTCCGAATATAGTAGCAACGTGTTTATTACAGAAATGGGCATAATAATGTTATTGTGAATAAAGGTTTTGCTTCTCCGAATATAGTAGCAACGTGTTTATTACAGAAATGGGCATAATAATGTTATTGTGAATAAAGGTTTTGCTTCTCCGAATATAGTAGCAACGTGTTTATTACAGAAATGGGCATAATAATGTTATTGTGAATAAAGGTTTTGCTTCTCCGAATATAGTAACAACGTGTTTATTACAGAAATGGGCATAATGTTATTGTGAATAAAGGTTTTGCTTCTCCGAATATAGTAACAACGTGTTTATTACAGAAATGGGCATAATGTTATTGTGAATAAAGGTTTTGCTTCTCCGAATATAGTAGCAACGTGTTTATTACAGAAATGGGCATAATAATGTTATTGTGAATAAAGGTTTTGCTTCTCCGAATATAGTAGCAACGTGTTTATTACAGAAATGGGCATAATAATGTTATTGTGAATAAAGGTTTTGCTTCTCCGAATATAGTAACAACGTGTTTATTACAGAAATGGGCATAATGTTATTGTGAATAAAGGTTTTGCGTCTCCGAATATAGTAACAACGTGTTTATTACAGAAATGGGCATAATGTTATTGTGAATAAAGGTTTTGCGTCTCCGAATATAGTAGCAACGTGTTTATTACAGAAATGGGCATAATGTTATTGTGAATAAAGGTTTTGCTTCTCCGAATATAGTAACAACGTGTTTATTACAGAAATGGGCATAATGTTATTGTGAATAAAGGTTTTGCGTCTCCGAATATAGTAACAACGTGTTTATTACAGAAATGGGCATAATGTTATTGTGAATAAAGGTTTTGCGTCTCCGAATATAGTAGCAACGTGTTTATTACAGAAATGGGCATAATGTTATTGTGAATAAAGGTTTTGCTTCTCCGAATATAGTAACAACGTGTTTATTACAGAAATGGGCATAATGTTATTGTGAATAAAGGTTTTGCGTCTCCGAATATAGTAACAACGTGTTTATTACAGAAATGGGCATAATGTTATTGTGAATAAAGGTTTTGCTTCTCCGAATATAGTAACAACGTGTTTATTACAGAAATGGGCATAATGTTATTGTGAATAAAGGTTTTGCGTCTCCGAATATAGTAACAACGTGTTTATTACAGAAATGGGCATAATGTTATTGTGAATAAAGGTTTTGCTTCTCCGAATATAGTAACAACGTGTTTATTACAGAAATGGGCATAATGTTATTGTGAATAAAGGTTTGGCTTCTCCGAATATAGTAACAACGTGTTTATTACAGAAATGGGCATAATGTTATTGTGAATAAAGGTTTTGCTTCTCCGAATATAGTAGCAACGTGTTTATTACAGAAATGGACATAATGTTATTGTGAATAAAGGTTTTGCTTCTCCGAATATAGTAACAACGTGTTTATTACAGAAATGGGCATAATGTTATTGTGAATAAAGGTTTGGCTTCTCCGAATATAGTAACAACGTGTTTATTACAGAAATGGGCATAATGTTATTGTGAATAAAGGTTTGGCTTCTCCGAATATAGTAACAACGTGTTTATTACAGAAATGGGCATAATGTTATTGTGAATAAAGGTTTTGCTTCTCCGAATATAGTTACAACGTGTTTATTACAGAAATGGGCATAATGTTATTGTGAATAAAGGTTTTGCTTCTCCGAATATAGTAGCAACGTGTTTATTACAGAAATGGGCATAATGTTATTGTGAATAAAGGTTTTGCTTCTCCGAATATAGTAGCAACGTGTTTATTACAGAAATGGGCATAATGTTATTGTGAATAAAGGTTTTGCTTCTCCGAATATAGTAACAACGTGTTTATTACAGAAATGGGCATAATGTTATTGTGAATAAAGGTTTTGCTTCTCCGAATATAGTTACAACGTGTTTATTACAGAAATGGGCATAATGTTATTGTGAATAAAGGTTTTGCTTCTCCGAATATAGTAACAACGTGTTTATTACAGAAATGGGCATAATGTTATTGTGAATAAAGGTTTTGCTTCTCCGAATATAGTAGCAACGTGTTTATTACAGAAATGGGCATAATGTTATTGTGAATAAAGGTTTTGCTTCTCCGAATATAGTAACAACGTGTTTATTACAGAAATGGGCATAATGTTATTGTGAATAAAGGTTTTGCTTCTCCGAATATAGTAGCAACGTGTTTATTACAGAAATGGGCATAATGTTATTGTGAATAAAGGTTTTGCTTCTCCGAATATAGTAGCAACGTGTTTATTACAGAAATGGGCATAATGTTATTGTGAATAAAGGTTTTGCTTCTCCGAATATAGTAGCAACGTGTTTATTACAGAAATGGGCATAATGTTATTGTGAATAAAGGTTTTGCTTCTCCGAATATAGTAGCAACGTGTTTATTACAGAAATGGGCATAATGTTATTGTGAATAAAGGTTTTGCTTCTCCGAATATAGTAGCAACGTGTTTATTACAGAAATGGGCATAATGTTATTGTGAATAAAGGTTTTGCTTCTCCGAATATAGTAACAACGTGTTTATTACAGAAATGGGCATAATGTTATTGTGAATAAAGGTTTTGCTTCTCCGAATATAGTTACAACGTGTTTATTACAGAAATGGGCATAATGTTATTGTGAATAAAGGTTTTGCTTCTCCGAATATAGTAACAACGTGTTTATTACAGAAATGGGCATAATGTTATTGTGAATAAAGGTTTTGCTTCTCCGAATATAGTAGCAACGTGTTTATTACAGAAATGGGCATAATGTTATTGTGAATAAAGGTTTTGCTTCTCCGAATATAGTAACAACGTGTTTATTACAGAAATGGGCATAATGTTATTGTGAATAAAGGTTTTGCTTCTCCGAATATAGTAGCAACGTGTTTATTACAGAAATGGGCATAATGTTATTGTGAATAAAGGTTTTGCTTCTCCGAATATAGTAGCAACGTGTTTATTACAGAAATGGGCATAATGTTATTGTGAATAAAGGTTTTGCTTCTCCGAATATAGTAGCAACGTGTTTATTACAGAAATGGGCATAATGTTATTGTGAATAAAGGTTTTGCTTCTCCGAATATAGTAGCAACGTGTTTATTACAGAAATGGGCATAATGTTATTGTGAATAAAGGTTTTGCTTCTCCGAATATAGTAGCAACGTGTTTATTACAGAAATGGGCATAATGTTATTGTGAATAAAGGTTTTGCTTCTCCGAATATAGTAGCAACGTGTTTATTACAGAAATGGGCATAATGTTATTGTGAATAAAGGTTTTGCTTCTCCGAATATAGTAACAACGTGTTTATTACAGAAATGGGCATAATGTTATTGTGAATAAAGGTTTTGCTTCTCCGAATATAGTAACAACGTGTTTATTACAGAAATGGGCATAATGTTATTGTGAATAAAGGTTTTGCTTCTCCGAATATAGTAACAACGTGTTTATTACAGAAATGGGCATAATGTTATTGTGAATAAAGGTTTTGCTTCTCCGAATATAGTAACAACGTGTTTATTACAGAAATGGGCATAATGTTATTGTGAATAAAGGTTTTGCTTCTCCGAATATAGTAACAACGTGTTTATTACAGAAATGGACATAATGCTATTGTGAATAAAGGTTTTGCTTCTCCGAATATAGTAACAACGTGTTTATTACAGAAATGGACATAATGTTATTGTGAATAAAGGTTTTGCTTCTCCGAATATAGTAACAACGTGTTTATTACAGAAATGGACATAATGTTATTGTGAATAAAGGTTTTGCTTCTCCGAATATAGTAACAACGTGTTTATTACAGAAATGGGCATAATGTTATTGTGAATAAAGGTTTTGCTTCTCCGAATATAGTAACAACGTGTTTATTACAGAAATGGGCATAATGTTATTGTGAATAAAGGTTTTGCTTCTCCGAATATAGTAACAACGTGTTTATTACAGAAATGGGCATAATGTTATTGTGAATAAAGGTTTTGCGTCTCCGAATATAGTAACAACGTGTTTATTACAGAAATGGGCATAATGTTATTGTGAATAAAGGTTTTGCTTCTCCGAATATAGTAGCAACGTGTTTATTACAGAAATGGGCATAATGTTATTGTGAATAAAGGTTTTGCGTCTCCGAATATAGTAACAACGTGTTTATTACAGAAATGGGCATAATGTTATTGTGAATAAAGGTTTTGCTTCTCCGAATATAGTAACAACGTGTTTATTACAGAAATGGGCATAATGTTATTGTGAATAAAGGTTTTGCTTCTCCGAATATAGTAACAACGTGTTTATTACAGAAATGGGCATAATGCTATTGTGAATAAAGGTTTTGCTTCTCCGAATATAGTAACAACGTGTTTATTACAGAAATGGACATAATGTTATTGTGAATAAAGGTTTTGCTTCTCCGAATATAGTAACAACGTGTTTATTACAGAAATGGGCATAATGTTATTGTGAATAAAGGTTTTGCTTCTCCGAATATAGTAACAACGTGTTTATTACAGAAATGGGCATAATGTTATTGTGAATAAAGGTTTTGCTTATGTAAATGATTTCTTCAAATCTAAATTTATTTTGATATGTTATATTTGGTGTTATACGATTTACTTAATAAATACCCGAAGGCATAATCATTTATACAGTCTACAGATGAAAGATCTACACCCAAGATCCTGAAATAAGTCAACGCTGACAGAGACACGTCTCGATTATATCAATAATTCCCTATATATCCCACATAATACGATTGGCTTTATATGGTTTTTATCCATTAAATATATTTATTCGAACAAGGGTTTTTCATTTTAATTAAAAATATCTGATGATCTAATAACTTTCGTATTTACAGACGTTCCTCTAATGATCTATAAAATGTTTGATCAAGCTCTCTTTATCGATGCTCCTACAGTTGCAGCTATGGCTGTAATAAAATAATAATTTATTTATAACTGCATTCAAATCAATACTGTCTCCCGTTAAGCGCGGAACTTTCCACAGACTTTGGTTTAGTAATTTTACATGCAAAGCGACTACTTCTATACACTTTTATATTAACAGTTGATAATGTTATCTCTATTACAAAAATAGAATCGATGGTCACTGCTTGGGATCTCAGATATCTGTGTGTGTTTAATTTGTTTTTCCAAACTAATCGTTTAACATAATAATTATCTGTCAATTATACAGTGTAAATAGAAATCTTTGAGATCTGTAAAATGTGGCGTGTGTCTTTTAACATAAGCTGTTGATTTTATGACTTATGAGAATTTAAAATATCAACATTTCAGTGATTTCCGTTTTTCATAAAATTCCGAAGTTATTGTCAAGTGTTACCCATGTCTATTTGAATTTTACTTTCACTTTCAAGTGTATAGAAGCACTTTTTCTTAATTTCCTTGTTCGGGAACATTTTACTTGAATAATTACATTTTATTTAACCATAATTCATCTAACCAAGACGTTAAATACTACTGAAACCATGTTAACAATTTTACAAATTATATACCATATAGTCACCAGTAATATAAATATTTTAAACATGCATTTATTAATAAAGCAAACTGTCCCAAAAACAAAATATGAATTTCATAAAAGGAATAAATTAGTTCATGTTCAAATTAATAGAGCTCAAATGTTGTTCAACAGTTTCTTAACCTCTATTTAAACTTATTTAATAAAGATTTTAAAAGGTTTTTTTTCATTTATTCATCTTCTTCTGTATTCACTCATATAATGATTTTATCAACCTTGTTTTGAAATCTATTTGACTATATGAAATCTTTCTATTTATGGCTGTACGTATGGCATATTCAAACGGGATTTTACAACTATCTCAATATTAATGACTATAACTATTTCATTGATGCTTACTCTCAGTGTATTAAGAAATTACTTCATTGAAAGTAAAGAAATCACTCTGTATAAAACATTAGGCAATGTTTTTTTATTTTCTCCTTTTCACAGGATCAATAGAGGTTTCATATTCTCTCTCTCTCTCAAAGGAGTTGAAAAAGTACTCATGTGGTAAACATTATGAAATATTTTATTATTCATTTATTTTAATTTATTATTCTTCGTTTAGAAATAAAGAATAAATAAAAGGGGAGAAAATATATTTTGTAGTAATCTGTTGGTAAGTCCCAGGGAATTATTACGAAGCGTCTTCTTGGGTAAGGTTGTATTTGTTCAGTAGTGATTATACGATAGATATAACAAGTAAGACGTATACAAACTGTAATTGCTTCAAATCGCTTGATTTACAACCTAATCCATTTATGTTTTCACATATTTTGTAGTAATCTGTTGGTAAGTCCCAGGGAATTATTACGAAGCGTCTTCTTGGGTAAGGTTGTATTTGTTCAGTAGTGATTATACGATAGGTATAACAAGTAAGACGTATACAAACTGTAATTGCTTCAAATCGCTTGATTTACAACCTAATCCATTTATGTTTTCACATATTTTGTAGTAATCTGTTGGTAAGTCCCAGGGAATTATTACGAAGCGTCTTCTTGGGTAAGGTTGTATTTGTTCAGTAGTGATTATACGATAGGTATAACAAGTAAGACGTATACAAACTGTAATTGCTTCAAATCGCTTGATTTACAACCTAATCCATTTATGTTTTCACATATTTTGTAGTAATCTGTTGGTAAGTCCCAGGGAATTATTACGAAGCGTCTTCTTGGGTAAGGTTGTATTTGTTCAGTAGTGATTATACGATAGGTATAACAAGTAAGACGTATACAAACTGCAATTGCTTCAAATCGCTTGATTTACAACCTAATCCATTTATGTTTCCACATATTTTGTAGTAATCTGTTGGTAAGTCCCAGGGAATTATTACGAAGTGTCTTCTTGGGTAAGGTTGTATTTGTTCAGTAGTGATTATACGATAGGTATAACAAGTAAGACGTATACAAACTGTAATTGCTTCAAATCGCTTGATTTACTACCTAATGCATTTATGTTTTCACATATTTTGTAGTAATCTGTTGGTAAGTCCCAGGGAATTATTACGAAGCGTCTTCTTGGGTAAGGTTGTATTTGTTCAGTAGTGATTATACGATAGATATAACAAGTAAGACGTATACAAACTGTAATTGCTTCAAATCGCTTGATTTACAACCTAATCCATTTATGTTTCCACATATTTTGTAGTAATCTGTTGGTAAGTCCCAGGGAATTATTACGAAGCGTCTTCTTGGGTAAGGTTGTATTTGTTCAGTAGTGATTATACGATAGATATAACAAGTAAGACGTATACAAACTGTAATTGCTTCAAATCGCT
>JBAIZL010000001.1:156760043-156840043 GCA_036971475.1 Prosapia bicincta
TTGCATCCCACCCTTATCACAGCTTATAACTCATTTAAAATGTGTAGTTAGATTAGCGATTCTGAGGCAGCTAAAATATATATTGATTTTTGTTAATAGTTGTATTTCTGAGTGTTTGACTATATATTTATTTCTGACAGGCCCAGGAAGTACGATCAACAATGTTTTGGTTGCTGCTGGCTGTTTATTTGGTGGAGCACAGTTTCGTGGAAACGGCAACAATAGCTAATCCTGAACATGGTGAGTGTTATTGTTGGGTTTAAAAAGTAATAATTTAGAATTAATATTTGCAATAAAAATATACATGAGTGTGAGTAAATTACATTTATTAATAATTCTATTAGTTTTGACTCGTTTGAAAGTTATTTATAAAGAACTCATTTTATACTTTTTGTAGTACGGGAAACCATATTCAGATATTTGAATTTTGAAAAAAACCTCATAGCGAATTTTGGAAAAATCTCAATGTAAACATTACAGGCCCAAATTGGGTATCTCAGTGATGTAGTGTCTTATTGTAAAGCCAAAAATCAAAATTTAATAAAGTTTTTTTTTTTTTTTTTTTTTTTTTTTTTTTTTTTTTTTTTTCTCAGGCGAAAAACCTATTGAGGTTATCATCGCCTAAATTTAATAAAGCTAGTTTGAAAGTAGCTTGATAGTGAAATCCATCCGGGACTTGTAAAACGCATGAATTAGATGAAACTAAGATTATTTATGGTTTCATAAAATATTAAATTACTTAATATTCCTATAAAAACTTATTCAGTTTTGAAGCTTAAAAAATAGCTGCAACTATCATCTTTTCTACTTACTCTGGTCCGATCGATTTTGCATATAGAAGCCCTCTGACGTAGAAGGTGAGTCTATATTAGCGAAAAGTCTTAAAATTTGGGAATTCCCCAGTCTGGTAACCTTAGGGATTTTATCAATGGAGTCTTGGAGTCACAAGTTTTGTAAGGATTGAGGGTAAGCGTTCGACTGGTTACCGCCTCCTCCACTGAGTTGGTCGAGGGCTCCATCCTATCCTTATCATTCAACTGCTTTTCAAGAACTGTACTCGACCGGTAGATCCTGCTGAATCGTGAAGTCTCCTTTTAATTACGCCGGATACACCTTCGTCTATCTGAGAGTGACGTTATCTAAGGACTGGGCCTAAGTGAACATTACTCTAGACCCGTGATGAGTATAGTGTGGCCCTTTGGGCTTCTTAATCCGGCCTGCGACATAATTTTAAGTAGCCCCTATAATTACTCGTAGGACAAAATAAACTTTCCGCCTAGCTACAATATAACAGTGGTTTCCTTTCCTTTCCGTGCAAAGTACAGTATGTTTGTATCTATTACTCAGTTTGCATGCACCTTGGACTAAGTGCCGTAGTAGATGTATGTAGAATGGTTGCATGATGTTGTGGAGTACAATGCGTGTCTATTCCTATAATTCTGCTTTGTTGATAGTGTTATTTGACATTTTTGATCTTTACAATTGTAAGTAAAAAATGTTAAGTAGATTCGTAATGTCATGTTAGATAGTGGAGCTAGGAATATTTTGTCACCCCTATTAAGGATAAAACAATGTTTCTCATTTGCAATTCAAGGAGTTCAACTTCTAACTTTATGACAATGAATCTTTGACGGAAGAGGAACGGAAGCAAAAAGCACTCTATGTAGAAACTATCAGATCAGGAAAATATATCTAAAAACTAGGGGCCAGTTACGTTGTAACATACAATACAACAAAAAGTAACAAAGCATTTTCTCTTGGTGAATTTGTAAAAACTTCTATGCTCTAAGTATGTGATATTGCGCTTGAAAAAAAAGAAATTGAGACAGTTAGTTTGTTTCGAAAATAATTTTTCTCTAGAATTGAATTAATTGATAAGCAGTTTGTCTCATAACTGGAGTAAAAAAACGTTAAATTCTGTACTTTTGCTATGTATGAAACTACGGATACCTCAGTCACTGACATTTTTAAGAGATATTGATGACAATTTGTGTTACGGAAGAATTAGATTGTGTGTACATTAAAGGGCAAATGTCTGAGAATGACATTGGGTTTCCTCTTGTGTCATATATCAAGAAGCTCTCTGTGGATCTCGTCTAGATATGAAAACATATGCTTGATATTGTTGTTAAGCATTCGTTCATGAGCCTTCAATCATAGACACTATCGAGAAGGCCTTGACTCAGTACCGTCTGAGTATTCTGATGTACTCTACTATATTAAAATAAGATGCCCCAGTGTAATCTGAAAGACGAAATATTCTCTTTCATGGAAGAAAAAGGATTGGACGAGTGTGAACACTTGAAAGATATTGTCTTTTGGACGTTGAATTTTTACAGACTTTCTCAGCCACCTCAATAAACTGAGCATAAATAAATTCTTTCCTGAGAAAGAAACCAAATAATCCATGATCTTTGGGGTCGTATCAAGGGTTTCAAAAAGCAAGTGAATCTGTTTGCCGAACAACTAGACAAGGAAGACTACTCGTTACCCAAGACTAAAAACTATTGCAGTTGGGGAAGACAAACCTAAGAGTTAAGGGGAAAGCGGGAAATGTCTCCTTGAAGAATTTGAACAAAGATTGGCCTGTAGAAATCAAGTTTCCCAATATTAAAATCTCACGCTCAGAAGATAATTGTATTGTTTGCGTCTTTTTACATCTGTTTGTTATATAAAGCTTCACAAAAACCTCGTCGAAAACCGACTGACTAGCCACCCAGACTCCCTACTGCGACTCGGCTCATCCCATGTTCTACCAGATTATTAACAGCTTTTAGAAGCTCAGTCACAGTTCCATCGTTCACGTACGCCTTCATACGCTTCTAGAGAATTATCAATTTTTGTACTTTTTTCCAAGTTTTTGATTCTTTATTCTCTGAAACACTTAAATATTTTACAAACCTGCCTATAGTAGCACCTAATTATATTTATTGAGGACAGCCGTTTCGGGAGAAATGGTTGCCATTGTCAACTCAGACCGTAGCTGAACTCAAGCTTTTTGTAGGTTGGGGTGTTTAGGTGGGGGTGGGATATTATGTTGGGGATGTGGGTGTATTTTGTGAGTATTAGGAGTTATGATGTCAAAAAGTGTGTGTGAGTTGTAATGTAATTGTGTATTGAGTATGTGTGTAGGGTTTAGTTTGAAATGTCTGTATATTTCGTATTGTTCGGTTGCGTAACGTTGGTTATTTCTGTGTTGTTTATGAAGAATTTGTAGGTTAGATGTTATGTCTATGTAGTCATGTTTTGTGGAGTTGAGATGATCGGCGAAGTTTGATAGGTAGTTATTGTTTGTTAGTGTGTTTATATGTTCTTGGTAGCGTGTGTAGAAAGATCTTCCTGTTTGACCTATGTAAAATCAGTTTCCAGTCCTCCTGGATATTTTATTTTATTTGGCCCTCCCCTTAAAACGTTTGCCCATCACTGTTTTTCCTATTTTTTAATATTTTAATTGGTATAGGTCTCTCTCTCTCTCTCTCTCTCTCTCTCTCTCTCTCTATATATATATATATATATATATATATATATATATATATATATATATATATATATATATATATATAGTTAAATTTTAGTGTATATGCAGGCCTAAGTCTTTTTTACACGCATATTTTAAACACTATTTGTTCTTAATATGTTGTGGAAATAATTGAAACATTTTCATTCACAATTTCATTTATAGTTACCTTGGGCAATATACAGTTGTAATAATTAATTTCAAACCTAATAATTTTATAATTAAGGTAATTTTGTGTTTATATAGTAATTGTTTACACGTTTACTAATAATTTTCAGTTCGAAATATTTTCCGGACTTTATGATATATTTTCAGCAAAACTTATGAGTTAATAATTGGTTTACCTCGTGTCTTTTAATCTTGTTTTTAATCTCGTGCATGTAAATCATTTTTTAAGCATGAAATTATTTACATATTTTTTTACTGTATTTTAATTCGTCTCTGGTGGCTTTTACTTTTAAAATGCAAATAATTATTTAATAACTTTAATAAAACCACACACAATAAAGTTTTATTTGATGTGTAGATAGGATTAAATATTTATAACTAATAAAGTTAACATTACCGAATATCTCCTCTTATATCTGTTTAAAAACTTTTTATCCTCTTAAAATGTTAATTAGAAGTGTATCAAGAAATAAACTCAGTTATGTACAGGCTATAGATTCTAATATTGCTAAGCGTTGCATTATAATACAGTCTTCTAGAATCAAACTGCTCTTTCTCCCACTAGCCTAATTTTTCAGAACAGTCAAAGAACCTCTGAAAAATTTATTAAAGAAATTAGAATTAATATTTTTTTGGTTCAGAATAAATGCTTCTGGTGTGAATATAATATTTCTGCCACAATCTGCATGCAGAATTATGTTCATTAAGAAATGTCCTACAATATTCATGTATAATCTCAGTTTTGAAAAAATTGGAGAAAGTTGCATTTTGAATCTATAGGACTCATATAATAGAACCAAGACGAAATGGTATAGTGAATCGCAAGCGCTGAGTCGACGATTTCAAATATTAATGATTTGATTCATTAGATTAATACAACATTTAACTACTTACTCTTATTATTTTATGTAATATTAATCTACAAGGAAGTGTAACTCAAAGTAAAAACAAATATTTACATTTATACTTTAAAGTCTTTCAGTAAAATCTAGGGCATTGCAATATCTCGAGCGTGTCTGTTGACAACGCGCTTTCTACGCATTAACCAAATCATAACCTCATCAACTACCTTTCAGTAATTTGGGAAATACATGAATTCTAAAATATTTAAGAGCAACAGCATATCGTCTTGCTGATCCACCAGTTTCCTGTCTTTGTATAATGCAATTACAACTTTCCTCAGTTATTTCTTCCATTCTGCTATAGAATTTACAATTAATTAATGTTGCTATGTCCGCATAATAACAATGTGACTGGAAGAATGGCCTTGACTGACTGACAAAAGTAGACAAGACAATGTCATTTAGCGAGTGTCGTGAAGTACCACCATCAGATCCAACATTAACACTTTAATACAAGAGAGTATTATTGGAAACCATTACTTGCTTTTCTACATGAATTCAACATTACCAATTGTCAAGCTACAGTTAAATGTCATTCGAAATAATATGCTGACAACGAGTTGGCAAATGTAAAGGTAACTAATTGAATGTTTTCCTCCATTGTATTTAAGCGCAACTAAATAGATTTAACCTTATCCCTCTCAGAAACAGAACTTTCAAACTGAAATTAGGAACAGAGTTACAATATAATTCATTACCTCTGTCACGTACCCAATCTAAGTATTATGTCACTTTTTTTAATAAATAAATTCTCCTCTACGAATATTTTATATGTTGAATATTATTTGTTAACACATTTTTAATAATTTTTGACCTACACTCACTCACATCACCCTATTGCTCGCACTATTTTCTGTCTGTTTGTCTCTCTCTCTCTTTTCAATATCTCTCTTTCTCTTCGAATTCCTCAGACTTAGTTACTTGCATTTATTTCTACTTGCATGTTCTTGAGGATGCCCTTTCATGTTATTGTTTATCTTTTTTTTCTTGTAATTTTCGAATTTTCTTTGTGTATAGCCTCTTGATGGGATCCAATGTGATTCATTTTTAATCTATCAGCAATCTCCTTAAAGCAGCATTACTAAAATATTTCTCTACAGAAGCGGATCGTTAAGAAGTAGATTAACCGTAACATAGTGTGTTGGCAACATATTTGTATTGCGAAAACCTTGCATTTCATGTTGGCAACACAGCTGCTCTGTTTCTCTAAAGGGACGAAAGCAACGTTTTACGTTTAGAGAATCTCGTGCATCGGAAATAAGGATAGAAATCATATTGGCTTAAAGCAGGAACTGTTTCGTAATCGTGTTGTGGTTTGCGAAACATTTCGCTCATCCTATGAAATAAATTACTAAAATGTTTAAGCCATTAAGAGTCCCAACTTTATCCTGTAACCAACCAAGAAAGCAGGCCCTTGATACTTTACACATGTTGTGCAATATTTACCAGAAAC
This sequence comes from Prosapia bicincta, assembly GCA_036971475.1. Lineage (NCBI taxonomy): Eukaryota > Metazoa > Arthropoda > Insecta > Hemiptera > Cercopidae > Prosapia > Prosapia bicincta. Next base: position 156,766,084 of record JBAIZL010000001.1, read on the forward strand.
GAGGGTTTCGTTAAGTTCAGAGAAAACTAATCTGAATCCTTTGTATCATTTGATACAAGATATTTTAAAAACTACTATGATAAAAACATAAAATTGTTTTCAAAAAGATAAACCAAAATTTACTAGGAAAGTCAAGTACTAATAAAAACTGAGAGTTTTTTTTTAATTAGAACATTATTTAAATTAAATTGTCTTTAGAAACATAAACATTATTAACTTATTAGGAGAATTGCGGAATAATCAAAGAATTTACTAAAGAAATCATTAATTGATAGAAAATAAAAATTAAAGTTTTTTTAAAAATAATTGTTTTCAAGGAAATGAAAATAAAATTTTTATTGTTTGATATTAAACTGTTTTTAGAAATATAATCTAAGAATTTTCTAGGAAAATCACAAATTCATAAAACTGAAAAATTAACTTTTTTAAATTAAATAATTTTCAGAAAAACTAAAAATTAGTCTTTCACTGGAACTTTAATTGTGAATAGCTAAAAAATAAAACTCTATTTACTTTAAATTTTGCTAAATAATATTTTAAAGTCACTTTGAAAAAAAAAATTGTTTTGAAATAACAAAAAATATACTTTCAATAAAGAAAATTTTAAAATAATTGTGCTGGCAAGGTTATTATAATTCGTCTTTTAAAGTAACAAAACTGAGCAACTAGCAAACATTTGATAAAAACGCAGGTTTTTGGGTCGGCGTGTGGTAGCTTCAAACGTTTCGTAGTGTTCAGCAAAAGTGACGCGTGTGGTACATACATGCCTATTTTCTGAAATATAAGCTTTAGGGTGAACTCATAAGCTATTTGACTCTGAAACGTTTCCGTGAGTTAATTGTTTGTGTATTCAAGCTCATATGGTTTTAACTTGAGAAACAATCGTGTGTGTGATTATGTGGACTTGTTTTCGTATATTCTTACACTAATCCCCCTCGTTACTGATCCTGTACAAAGATTGAAAATATTTCTCTCTGCATCTATTTCTTAAGACTAGGCTTCTTATACCAACTTTCCCTACGCGTTGTACCTCATACAAAACCTACAAAATATTGTGAGCAATGACTTTAGCTTACATCCGGAGACTACTAAGCTAGCTTGAATAGACTTGTTCATCTAAAATCTTCCAACACCATCTTTTTTATTTCTTTTTTTATTGTTTTTTACTTGATATTTATATCCCTGAGAATATATTTGTTTTGAAAAAAAAACACTGGTGGCATATTTATCATTGTTTTATTCAGGAACGTCTGAAGAGTTCTAGTATTACACTCTTTTGCATACTACTTAGTTGAATGCCATATCAAAAATGGGTTTAAAAAATATGTTTAGTTAATTTATTACTGCATTTTTTAACGTTAGCATATTTATGTTAGAAAACACATAACGGATAATTGACAGAACTACGTGTAAACTAATAAATAACGGTTGTGAGCTACCATTACTTTAACCGTTCCAACTGTATCCATTATTATATAACGATGTTAAAGTACTTTCTTTTCTGAGAGGAACATTTTCATTTAAAATTTTTAAGAGCGATCGTTAGTTAATCTTTATAGTTACATTACAGTAAGTTGAAACTAATACAGTTAGTTGGTTCCGTCAACTAGTCCCGCAGACGTGTCCCTAGGTATAAGTAATATACATCTCATCACGTACTTGTATATATTAAAACTGTCCATTCTTTGTCCCCCTTTAAATGGCATTTTGACAAATAACCCTACTCTGGCCGTAGGTGGTGTGCATACTTACAATACATACAAAAATTAAAAAGACTTAGAATCTTAACCTGGTGCTATGGTTCACGAGGAATAAGGTTACCCCACGGTAGCTGGATTCCTTGCAGCGGCGTCAGATCGATCGTAAGCCGTCCCAGCAGTTGGTAACAAGCTAAACAGGCTTCCCTTGTCTGGTACCTTTACGTTCGACAATCGTTATGCGACTCAACTCAATCTGTTCTTTATTTTAAAAAGGTTCGGAAAAATCAGGTTCTTAGCAATCAGCTGTTTATGAACGGGGACTGCAGCGTGCATGGTGACCATTGAAACTAATACAGTAAGTTGGTTCCGTCAACTAGTCCCGCAGACGTGTCCCTAGGTATAAGTAATATACATCTCATCACTTACTTGTATATATTAAAACTGTCCCCTCTTTGTCCCCCTTTAAATGGCATTTTGACAAATAACCCTACTCTGGCCGTAGGTGGTGTGCATACTTACAATACATACAAAAATTAAAAAGACTTAAAATCTTAACCTGGTGCTATGGTTCACGAGGAATAAGGTTACCCCACGGTAGCTGGATTCCTTGCAGCGGCGTCAGATCGATCGTAAGCCGTCCCAGCAGTTGGTAACAAGCTAAACAGGCTTCCCTTGTCTGGTACCTTTACGTTCGACAATCGTTATGCGACTCAACTCAACCTGTTCTTTATTTTAAAAAGGTCCGGAAAAATCAGGTTCTTAGCAATCAGCTGTTTATGAACAGGGACTGCAGCGTGCTGCCCTAGCATGGTGACCATTGAAACTAATACAGTAAGTTGGTTCCGTCAACTAGTCCCGCAAAAGTGTCTCTTGGTATAAGTAATATACATCTCATCACTTACTTGTATATATTAAAAACTGAATATGTGACCTGATTTTGTTTCTTTATTTACATATTTTAAAAATTTTTTATTAATAAATTTATATTGTTATCAAGCATGTAAACAATAATAAAAGTATTACTGGAGACATATGTATAAATCATGAATCCCGTAGAATATTAACGTTGGTAAATTGTTTTCATCCAAGCGAGTAGAATAATCTTTCTAAAGCTTTGCAATTATGAATCCGAGTTTACTCTGTGCGTACTGTCTGAAGCTTCAATCTATTGATTACAATTAAATGTCGGGATGACGTCACTCACAGGGTGCAGCAGAGTGGGAGACTATAAAATCGTAATCTAATTAGCATTGGCAGGGTTGAGAATTCCGTACTGAAATATCTGTGCACAAAGTTATGATCCAACGCTAACAGGTTAAATCCTTTGTTTTGTTTACCCAGATAACGAGGGCGGCAAAATATTCTGCATACTTTTACACTGGAATGTCAAAGGTATTGGGGTCTGAGCTCCTTTCTGTACAGAAGATTTATTTTAGTTGTTTTCAAATCAATTATTCGATTGAATTTATACATTACTGTGAGACAGTTATCCTTTTTTTTTAAAAACTATTGTACAGTTTCAAACTGTAAAAAAATTCTTTTCAAGTTTTATTAATAACAAATTAGACATTTATTCTACCTACCTGTTGAAACTAATGTAAATCTAATCCCACAACATGATATTGTTTAAAATGTCTTTCAGTTTGGTCTGAGAGGAATTTGACAATACCTCTTTATTTAATATTATTAAAACTCGGAGGTACCTTATCGGTGTAAGGAACATAACTGCAGCCTTTGTACTCTCTTTCTTACCACATGACTAACTTAGTGGATACCTACCTCTTTGCAGAAACTAAGTACCCACCTAATGCTAAATCTTCTGATATCCTCTGCAGTACATACCACTTTCTCCTTGCAGCTCCCAAAGTAGGGTACTAATGTGGATTGGGCTTTCCTCTTGGTCCTCGTCACATCTCTTGAACACAGGGCACCTACATCTTCCAATTTTGTATTGAAAACCCCTCAGTTTCCCATGGCCTTTGACAAACTCTACAGTGACTCTGAGTAGAGTTCTACCTAAGGAGAGAAGTTCTTTGTCCCACAAATCTCCCCAGTAACCCCACAGTAGCTTGGATTCGTTGCACCCCAATCTCGCACTTCATTCTTTCCTGCACAACCTGTCAGGGCGTTTAGTGGCGTGATCCTCTTGCGCCCCTCCTGAAGTGGCATGCCCACTGCCCTCAGCAACGGTCCTTGAGTTATACACCCTTGTTTTGGTAAGGAGTCCGCTCACTCGTTCCCTATCCAACCTGGAATGTCCTGGAATCCAGGTTAGGTTGAGCGAATTATACTTACTCAGCTCAGCTTAGAGCTGACACTAGCCTTACCTAAAGCCTTCAGAGCCGCCTGACTATCCGAGCAAATCCAAATGGTCCGGCTCCTCTTGCCAGACCCTATCATTTCCTCAGCACATAGTTTGACCGCAAGAAACTTCCGCCAGGAAAACAGAGTTGTAGTCTTCCAGGCTAAGAGAGAATCTGTCTTGGTGTCTCGGTCCATTAGAGTCGCCTCTCACTCCATCCGTGAACCAGATTTCACCATGTTTAGGCCTACACTCTTTTCGAGTATTTTCATTTTCGATAGGCGAAGAACTTTTAAAACTTTTTTTATGAATAAATAGCAAAAACTATGTAATTTAAATTTCAAATCAGGACACACACGCACACACACACATATGTATATATATATATATATATATATATATATATATATATGTGTGTGTGTGTGTGTGTGTGTGTGTTGCAACGGTGCTTCACCCCGTCAACCTTCAACCTGCTACTTGTCGAAAGTTGCCTACCACCTAGTTACATGAGCAAGTATTTAAAATCCCCCCTAATAAGTATTCCCTGGGAACGTTGTCTATAAAGTGTATTTAAAGTCATGGTAAGGTCAGTGATCTGTCATATGGTCTAATTTATGTCAGCTGAAAACACATAAAATTTATCACATCATAAATTTGTCTTACCATGCTTTGAAGACATCTGTTCACCATGCTCCTGCTTTAGTGAGGTCAGTGCAAGATAGAGTCTTACCATATCCTTCTCAAAGAGGTCCTGCGTATCACATGGTATAACCTGCCAGTGAGTATCAACTCCTGGGCTTTAAAGCAAAACATTTATAATTTAATTTAACAAAGTTCTCTGGATGGGTTGCTCCATTACCTTTAGGTTGCACAGTGATTCCTAGCTATTTATTATTAAATAAATATGACTGACTCTAATAGGCTAGATTTTAATAATTGTATTGATTTTATTAATTTACTATTATAATTTTTAATTTTGTACTTTTTTCTTCAAATCAACTTTTTGTTATGCATTCCTCGGAGGACCAAGGTGTTCATAATAATAAGAACGTTATGAGTAAACACTATACTGCTTTCTTTTCACCCTTTTCCAACTTTTTGTTATGCATTCCTCGGAGGAGCAAGGTGTTCATAATAATAAAAACGTTATGAGTAAACACTATACTGCTTTCTTTTCACCCTTTTCCAACTTTTTGTTATGCATTCCTCGGAGGAGCAAGGTGTTCATAATAATAAGAACGTTATGAGTAAACACTAGACTGCTTTCTTTTCACCCTTTTCCAACTTTTTGTTATGCATTCCTCGGAGGAGCAAGGTGTTCATAATAATAAAAACGTTATGAGTAAACACTATACTGCTTTCTTTTCACCCTTTTCCAACTTTTTGTTATGCATTCCTCGGAGGAGCAAGGTGTTCATAATAATAAAAACGTTATGAGTAAACACTATACTGCTTTCTTTTCACCCTTTTCCAACTTTTTGTTATGCATTCCTCGGAGGAGCAAGGTGTTCATAATAATAAAAACGTTATGAGTAAACACTATACTACTTTCTTTTCACCATTTTCCAACTTTTTGTTATGCATTCCTCGGAGGAGCAAGGTGTTCATAATAATAAAAACGTTATGAGTAAACACTAGACTGCTTTCTTTTCACCCTTTTCCAACTTTTTGTTATGCATTCCTCGGAGGAGCAAGGTGTTCATAATAATAAAAACGTTATGAGTAAACACTAGACTGCTTTCTTTTCACCCTTTTCCAACTTTTTGTTATGCATTCCTCGGAGGAGCAAGGTGTTCATAATAATAAAAACGTTATGAGTAAACACTATACTGCTTTCTTTTCACCATTTTCCAACTTTTTGTTATGCATTCCTCGGAGGAGCAAGGTGTTCATAATAATAAAAACGTTATGAGTAAACACTATACTGCTTTCTTTTCACCCTTTTCCAACTTTTTGTTATGCATTCCTCGTAGGAGCAAGGTGTTCATAATAATAAAAACGTTATGAGTAAACACTATACTGCTTTCTTTTCACCCTTTTCCAACTTTTTGTTATGCATTCCTCGGAGGAGCAAGGTGTTCATAATAATAAAAACGTTATGAGTAAACACTATACTGCTTTCTTTTCACCCTTTTCCAACTTTTTGTTATGCATTCCTCGGAGGAGCAAGGTGTTCATAATAATAAAAACGTTATGAGTAAACACTATACTGCTTTCTTTTCACCCTTTTCCAACTTTTTGTTATGCATTCCTCGGAGGAGCAAGGTGTTCATAATAATAAAAACGTTATGAGTAAACACTATACTGCTTTCTTTTCACCCTTTTCCAACTTTTTGTTATGCATTCCTCGGAGGAGCAAGGTGTTCATAATAATAAAAACGTTATGAGTAAACACTATACTGCTTTCTTTTCACCCTTTTCCAACTTTTTGTTATGCATTCCTCGGAGGAGCAAGGTGTTCATAATAATAAAAACGTTATGAGTAAACACTATACTGCTTTCTTTTCACCATTTTCCAACTTTTTGTTATGCATTCCTCGGAGGAGCAAGGTGTTCATAATAATAAAAACGTTATGAGTAAACACTATACTGCTTTCTTTTCACCCTTTTCCAACTTTTTGTTATGCATTCCTCGGAGGAGCAAGGTGTTCATAATAATAAAAACGTTATGAGTAAACACTAGACTGCTTTCTTTTCACCCTTTTCCAACTTTTTCTTTTTCACTTTTCCCTCGATTTTTTTGAGTTAAATATTTTTTTTTTTCTGCGTTTATATTTATACTTTTGAAGACGCATACACTATCTGTTTATACTTTATATTCGACTAATGCACTATATTTCTACCTCAACGGAATAGGGCATATTTCATGTTTAACCTAACTAAATTAATATAGTAATATCTTATTGTATTGAAGGACAGCAGTAACACACACTTTAAATAAAAACGTAACAATATGTGTTAACGGTAGTTTTTAGTTTCGTCAATAACAGTTTATAAAAACCTTTTCAAGTTATAAAATATCATGTAATGTTTTGAAAAAGTAATTATTTAAAAATATTGGGAAACATATCTTGCCCCTTCATTACTTCTTACTTTACTAGTAAGCATACTTCATAATATCGAAGTTAACTCGTAAGCAAGTTGTAAAAACGCCTCGCCCATCCAATTTGAGAAATGTAAATGAGAGTTGAATAATGCATGCACTCTAAATGTTCTTCCTTTAATGACCTTGCCCCGCAAATTGCTGATTATTCTGCTTCCCAGTAAATCAGTGGTTTGAATGTTACATAAATGTCGTTAGAAATGTCACACAGATGATCTGCTATAATATGGTAGCTAGCTTTGCTTCTAATATTTATCTATCTTAGCATAACTTCAATTAACTCAACACGGTGACGTCCCAGTAACGTTAGTTTGTTTTATGAATCTCAACTCTATCATTGTACTGTATTTGTGACCCTTTGATTCGCTTTTGAGAAATGTTTCTCCCTCTATAAAATTAGGATAAACCTTTTTTTAGGGTGAATAAAGGGTGAACTTTAGTTGTCTATGGAGATCGGAAAGTAATTAATATAACGAATTTATATTCCGAATTTATAATTAAGTTAATTAAAAAAACACTTACTGAGTCAAGTTGTTTCGAAAGTATCTAGTTTGAGGCACTTCTGTAGGACGAGTAGTGCGTTTTGTCTCAGTATATTTTTACAAATTTACGTTCGTAATTCGTTACATTATAAGTCTAAACATGAATAAAACATAATTGAAAGGAGTATGTTTAATGTGTAAATTAAACCGCATAGTTTAAATATGCATTATTTGTAGAACCTTAGTCATAGTTATAAAAAGGTAAAAATGTAGTCTTCACAAATATATTCTGAACAAACAATGAAAAGTGGTAGCAAAATATGGTGAGGGAATAATAGCATTTTACAGATACTGTGGTTCGAATAGAAATTCGGATTCCGATTTAGATTCAAATAACGTTTACGTATAGGCATAAGATGCAGATACAGATTCTAACACACATAGAGATTTAAGTACAGATTTTCATACACATACACATTGACTTACAGATACAGACTTAGGTTCAAACTTAAATAAATATATAGGCATTCAAATACTTAGATTCAAATAACGTTCACGTATAAGGGTTCAGGTAAAGATATGTATATATATATATATATATATATATATATATATATATATATATATAGGGAGGGGAGAGATTCAGATACATATGCAGAAACAAATACATAGCCTATCAGATACAGAACCAGGCAGATCTAACATTCTTAAACGACTAATAATTGCATGTAAGCTCAACTCATAAAGGGTATTATTGCCAAGTTTAAGAAAACTTTTGTTATTTATTCACAGTGGAACGAACCAATTTTCTATCACAGTTTGACCATGCATTCCTTTATTATATTTAACATTAGGAATATTTTAGATCAGGTCAACCCTGAAAAGGCATATGCACAAAATCTAACTAGTATACCACGAAGAAAATTTGAAATTTGTGATTATATTTATAGTGTTACAGAGATTCTTTTCCTAAAGATCTTTTTACCTAATGCTGATATTTACCCTAACCAAATTATATTTTGAGTGTTTTTCATTATACAACAATAACCATTCGAGTTGAATTTCGTTTGCCTCTATCTTCGAGATAACTATATGTCACAATGCTTCAAGTAATGGAATCCCAAAATTGGTCAATTTTCCCATTGTAAACCATTTAAACGAATTAAAACTATCTATAATACAACATAAAACTATGCTCTCCCCCAATGACTTAGGAATATCAAAATCCTAGCCATTTAAGTTATCCTTTTTATAATTGCCTAAATGTTTTAAATTTAATAACCTCTCTTTATGCAATATTTCAAATGATAAGATTTGGAATGCATTATGACATCTCCTATGATATAATGCATGTTTTAAATTTAGTAACCTCTCTTTATGCAATATTTCAAATGATAAGATTTGAAATGCATTATGACATCTCCTATGATATAATGCATGTTTTAAATTTAGTAACCTCTCTTTATGCAATATTTCAAATGATAAGATTTGAAATGCATTATGACATCTCCTATGATATAATGCATGTTTTAAATTTAGTAACCTCTCTTTATGCAATATTTCAAATGATAAGATTTGAAATGCATTATGACATCTCCTATGATATAATGCATGTTTTAAATTTAGTAACCTCTCTTTATGCAATATTTCAAATGATAAGATTTGAAATGCATTATGACATCTCCTATGATATAATGCATGTTTTAAATTTAGTAACCTCTCTTTATGCAATATTTCAAATGATAAGATTTGAAATGCATTATGACATCTCCTATGATATAATGCATGTTTTAAATTTAGTAACCTCTCTTTATGCAATATTTCAAATGATAAGATTTGAAATGCATTATGACATCTCCTATGATATAATGCATGTTTTAAATTCAGTAACCTCTCTTTATGCAATATTTCAAATGATATGATTTGAAATGCATTATGACATCTCCTATGATATAATGCATGTTTTAAATTTAGTAACCTCTCTTTATGCAATATTTCAAATGATAAGATTTGAAATGCATTATGACATCTCCTATGATATAATGCATGTTTTAAATTTAGTAACCTCTCTTTATGCAATATTTCAAATGATAAGATTTGAAATGCATTATGACATCTCCTATGATATAATGCATGTTTTAAATTCAGTAACCTCTCTTTATGCAATATTTCAAATGATAAGATTTGAAATGCATTATGACATCTCCTATGATATAATGCATGTTTTAAAATGCTAGTTAAAGATTGATACACTCCTTAATAGGAGGATTAAATATGGAGATTATTGTTCCTTAAAATAGAATTTAGAATGCCCACTCTTTAAATTTAATTTTGACAAATAACCTTACTCTGGCCGTAGGCGGTGTGCACACTTACAATACACACAAAAATTAAAAAGACAGAATATTAACCTGGTGCTATGGTTCACGAGGAATAAGGTTACCCCACGGTAGCTGGATTCCTTGCAGCGGCGTCAGATCGATCGTAAGCCGTCCCCGCAGTTGGTAACAAGCTAAACAGGCTTCCCTTGTCTGGTACCTTTACGTTCGACAATCGTTATGCGACTCAACTCAAGGTCCGGAAATTTTAACAATCAGCTGTTTATGAACGGGGACTGCAGCGTGCTGCCCTATCACGGCGACCATTAAAACTAAAAACTACTTTGCCTCGGATATTTTCTGTATTATTTAGTTAATATAGTATTATTACAATAACAAAGTCTTGCGGGATGAAAAACTGGTTTTGAAAATGGTCTGCCGGAAATACCGTTGAAATGGTTGCTTTAACACAAAATCAAAATTAATAAAGAAAACAGAAAACGAAATTGAAGGACTAGTAAAATAGTTATTATTCTATAGTACATTGAACTAATCGAAAACATGCTAGACTTTGAGTGAATAATGCAGCTTTAATGTGATACACTTCGGAGTCTATTAAGGTATCGATCTGGTAGTGTCTCCCTTGGTTGGTAATTTGTCAAGTGGATTGACCCATACGTTCGTTTAATGTGAGAGTTTATTAAGCTATCCAGCCCCCGGTTCGCCATGAAGTGATCATTCATATTTAACACATTGTTATTTGTTAGGAGATAAGGTGTTAATGGAAATGGCTAGGGTCTATCGATTTTCTTTATCTCGAATAAAGTAAAACGTAAATAAATGTAAAGGAAAAATCAGAAACGGTTTTCTCAGTCGCTTAGTGTATTGTAAGAAGGCAACCAATACTTGCAGATCTATCTTGTAACCCCCTGGTATTTGGCAAATGCTAATAGAGTGGTTGAATTTATTTAAGAAACTTCATATACCTTTATTCCTTATACTTGCAGAGACTCTCTGGGTCAATTCTTCTCCTTAACAATTGTATCTTACGATAACTAAGGCAATAAGACAGGTTACATTAAAATTATCGTTTGCGTTTACAAATAGATTTAGTTTTGAAAACAATTCAAATAGTCGAAATATTACACTTAAAACACAATTTGCTTTCTACAAGTATATACTTCACAAAATACACAAGTTTACATCCTTTAAAAATGCCTTGAGACAAAGCTGGTTTAGTGCAAGCTGGTAACCTATTTATACTGATTTGATTGAAACACAAAATATCAAAAAATTAAATTTGAAACATACCTTGGCAATCACTTGAACGTACGTGGCTTTGTTAGGGCATGTAATAATTTACACGGGCTCACTGTTATAACAGATTTAAAATTTGAAAACAATAAACTAAACGTAACAAAGCCACTAATAGAACATTTCTCGTTGTAAATAAATTTTGAAAATTAAATTATTAAAACTTCAACACAAATTTTAACAATTGCAAGCCCATTGATCCTCCTCCTACCGTGTGTTTTGCGAGAATGAGAAATACTTCTTTCCCACGGTATCCTACCACAGGACTAAAAATATCCCCACGAATTGTTTTTTAAACAAAGCCAATTCTACATTAATAAAACAACAAGTATTTATGCAACATACTGAACTGCAACAAAACATTTTTCAGCATCTTACAATCTCATTTTCTATTCTCTTCTTTAATTACAAATATGAATAATGAATAAAATAGTTGAACTTCAAGAAGGCTAATTCCTTCGGTAAACAAAATATGGAATCGTTATTTCGCTTTTCAACAAAACCATTAGTAAAACAAACTTGCTGATACAAGAACATAGGTGTACCTGTGCAAATGGTTAGATTTAAACGTATCTCTATTGATAGCGAAACATGAGAAAATGCATCTGTGATTAATATAACGACCAATTTACAGGAGTCTTTTACTGGATGGTAAGCAAAGTGAACTGTTTCAATCAGTAACTCTGTCTTATTGCACAACATTATCCGTTGTATTTCGATTTCGATAAACGCTCGTTTGCTGTTGTCATATTTCTTGTCATGTATTTCGTTGTGATTTATTTTTTTATATATTAAAAGTGATAAAATGTTTAACATAATAATAATTATGGTTTCTCATTTTACCATTTGGTTAAGTATTGTAAATTATTGAAATTAAATGCATAATCAAAAAGATAAGCTAAAGTAACTTAACTTAGTAACTTCAGTGCATAGTTTATAGAAGTTAAAATTGAACTGTTTTAATTTATTTAAAGAGATTATTTATATCTTTAGTTGGAAACCTATGACCGTGTTTATTTCAAACATTTTCCATGGAAAACATGAAAAATAAATAATTTGATATCAGGATTAATGTAACTGGAAATTTACAAACTAAATTTGTAAAATTTGGGAAATTAACAAGATTTGACTTTTAAAACGAAAATGTCTCATAAAATATGGATTAGAGCGCCTTCTTGCTTAGTAGACGACGTATATTCGACAAATGCTCACATCTCAAACAAGCTCAGAGAATCTGTTTGCAAGTAGTTTGCTCGGTTTTATGCAAGTAGCAAAACACTGAAATACGTTTTCAGCGATCAAAGTGATATAAAGACATTTCCCGTTTGGCACAAATATTAATAACAATTAGCAGTTGCAGTAAAAGATTGTTCACCTTGAAAGCCATCAAAGTTCCACTTCTGTCCACCCGTCAGTTGCGATTACGTAGGAAGTAACACAGTACTATTCGCCACCGTTTGCTCCAACTTTTTTGTTGAGGAATAAAAAGATCTATTTACGTGACAGTCACTAAATACATTTTCTAAAAACGTTGTAGTGACACTTAAGTAACTTGGCACTAACTTGACAAAATGCCTTATTTCTGAAGATTTATGTGCTTTTCTTTCCTCTTAGCTAAATGGGAATGTAGTCACAGAAGCATTTAAGATACTAATCCCTTTCGAAACGTCTAATCTCTGCAAATACAGCTTTGCGTTTATTCTTCCGTGAAGAAATAAATACATATATCGCCTTTTATAAGGGATTTTTAACTGTCACTCACGTATGTAGCCTACCCTAAATATTTTCTTCTCTTTAATTTTTGTCTGTATTTAAAAACATGTTTTGATAAGTGTTTGTACAAGGCAACTCTAAATTTATGGGCCAAGTGTCTATGTGCACGCCTTACATAAATTGTCACTGCACCTTGTCACGCACGGTGTTTCCATGTTGAAAATAATCGAATATTTGTGAAATAAAATAAAAGATAAATTATAAAAAACGACTAGATGCGTTAGAATTCCAATATAATTAGAGAAGCAATGTATCGTGAAATTTAACTTGAAATCTCTTTGGTTAAGGAAAGAGATTTACATTTACATACAACGTGATGCGCATTTAGCAACTTCAGAAAGATACGTGTAAATATATTACGCTTTGTGGTTTTATGGTAGCGACTAATAGTTGATTCAACATCAATGAACACCAACACAACCATTAATTTATTTCGCAAATAAATGGTAAAATCTAACCAACATCAATGAGTACATCTAAGCCACAACAATTACGAGACGTTTAAGTTTACAAGTTGTATTGCTATGCGTACTGATGATAATGACTTTGTTCTCGGAAAGTGATTCAGGAATTGATTGCGAGTTAATATTTAGTTATTAACTATACTCGCAAGAGAAGCTTGAAAGTTTTGGTATTGTGTAGATCTGTTAGTTATTTAATTTGTAAAATGAATAAATGTTACAGAATAAAATGTAACCCGAGAAGTACAATTATTCACTTTAAATATCGATATTTTGTTGCTGTTCATGACGAGGTGGTTGTTAATTGCTGATTACACTTTTGCTATTACCTGCGACCAGACCTTTTATTAACTAAAGATGGTTAAATTGTTAACTTACTGGAAACGTTTTCGTCTTACGACGTAGGCTAAAGAAGTCGTAAGACGAAAACGTTTCCTGCAAGTGTAAGTTAACAATCTTTAGTTAACAAAAGGTCTGGTCGCAAGTAATTTGAAAAGTGTAATAGGTATTCACTTTGTTTCAAATATTTGACAAGCAGGCCCCAAAACGTTTGTAAATTACGTAAAATTATATTAATCACTTTAACAATAGTTTATGACTATCCGAGCTTAAATTAAAGATCGGATGGACATAAATTATTGTTTAAGTGAGTAATAAGATTCGCCGAACTTAATGGACTACAAAATTCAATAATACAATTATATTTGTACTGTACGGGAATTTGTAAATGTTTAAAAACTACACAACGACTAAAACGTTAACTGTAAACAGTTGATGTTTGAATCTTTTGCTATTTTTGGCAGAGTTAGAAAAGAAGCATATTTTGTTTCTTCACATGTCATTTTAAAGCTGTAAAAAATATGATCGCAGTTGTACAGAATGCAAACAGGCAAAGTGTAATATGTGTCTTGAACACCCTGTTCTTCCTTTACAATTAGCTAATTATTCCTATAAAGTTGGACATTTCCTCCTATTTCCTGTGGCTCTTATTATTGGTAACTGTAATTATAACCACGGTCTAAATATATTACAGAGGCATGTTCTTTCGATTTAATTAATAATCAATGTTTTCGTCAATCGAAAATATATGAAAAGTAATTAATGGGATTTTCAGTTTTCGTTTAAATCCTTGAAAGTAAACATCATTAGAGATGGTCACGCTCTGTCTACAGTGACGTCACGGAGCCCGCGTGGGTCGGTCTGCCTGCGTGGTCGATAATTTTAGCTATTAAGGTCGCCATAACATGTCTAAAACAAACGTTTTCATTTTACCCGTCTGCTAATATCCCATCTGTTTCCAAATGTATAAAACTGTTATAACTTAATTTTTGATTTATCATTTATGTGTTCATTAAAACAGAAATGACGTTCTTTCATTTAAATAATTTTTTTCATTTTCATAAGTTTAATTCTATTTTGTTTTTTATCCCATTTTAAAATATTCCAGTTTCCCTCTACTGCGTTTTATTTTTCGCTTCGTCGTTTTTTTTGTAAGCTACTTTATTTTAATTATTTTTTTTACTTTGTTCACTTTCGTTCCATTTTACATATTTATACTTCCTTCTTTTGTTATTAAAATTCGCTTGATCAACAAACGTTGACAGATAATCCCAAGTTATTTTGTTTTTTAAATCCGCGAACGTATTCACTTGGTTGTTATTTTTACCTCATTAATTTTCTTTCACTTTTTTTCTCTTTTATTTCGTTACTTTATCTCATTATCGTTCGTTTCTTTAGTTTCTATATTGTATTAGTTCACTTTATTTTTTGTCGTTTCATTCCTTTCTTCTTTTTTTATTTTACAGTTTGCTTTCTTTCTACTTTGTTTTCATAATATGGTTTTGTTTCTTTCTACTTCTTTCTTTTTCTTTTCGAACTTTCTATATGTATTTACAATTTATTTCTTTTATTCTCTCTCTATATATTTGATTTTTCCGTTTTATTGAGTTTATTTAATTTCCATATTGTGTTAAATCAGTTTATTTGATATCGTTTCATTTCTTTCTTCTGTTTTCTCATTTTACCATTTTAATTCTTTTACTTTGTTTTCTTACTATTGTTTAAGATTCTTTCTAATTCGTTCTTTTTCGTTTCGTACTTTCTATATCTATTTACAATCCATTTCTCTCATCCGTTTCATTTCTTTTCGGATATATATATTTGATTTTTTCGTTTTATTGCACTTTGTTTCTTTTCTTTATGACATGTAATTTACATTACATTTTAAAGTACACCATGTGATGTGATATAGTAGGAATACCTTTAGTTTTTATTGATATCACTATATATTACATTTACGATTCTAGAATAATAAACAGGAATTGCATATTGTTTTATGTGCTTTAAAACTAATGTCACCATTTTAACATTTTTTATTATAATTGAGTTACTTTTCTTTAAAAAAACATTATGGACATTCTATTAAAAAATTAAGAAAACAATCTCATTTTCCATTATAATATGACTTTCAATATCTTACACGAAAATGGGTTGAACGTGAGTTGCCAAAGCAGCAGGTTTTTACAGTATATTACTTGAGATGATCTCCTCCCAGCAAAGATCAAAAGCATCCCACTCGGCGGGTTTTTTTTTTGAAAGTTTGTTGCACACCAAGTCTCTGAAGGGGATAATCTAATTCTTTTGGCTTCGTGTTATTTAATAAGTCTTCAAAGGATGACACGGGAGGAGAATTTTTATAGATGGCGTTAAAAAATGTGCAGGCGGTTTAAAATCATTCTGAAAGTCTTTATTTTATAAGATCCAACAACAGTGTATTGGTTTACGTTATAACCCTATATACGAGTAGAAATTGAAAATAACAAAATTAAGTGTTATGTAGTCAAATTAAATGTAAATGAAAGTAATTTATTATTATATTAGTTTATTTGAATTTAACATTTTTATGATTTACTTTCTCTTAAAATGTTTCTTATTTTGCTAACACATCGGTCATATTTTTATTAGCGATAAAAACCTAGCTTGAGATATTTTTATAGCTTTTTAAAATTTTTTGTCTCTATTGTATAACATATTAAAAAATCTTTTAGTTACACTTGACTAAGCGACATCAAAATTAGTGTCATATTAAACTATTCGAAAATTATCTTGTGCATTTATATGCTTTATATTTGGAAGCGAAATACGTAACTGTGACAATTCTTTATATTTCTTATTATTTCTTTATATTCGACATAAAAACTATGCTTATGGGTTGAACTTTTAAATTTAAAAAATTTAAAGTTCCTTGTTTATTTTTTTGTTAACATTTTTCACTAGGCTACATGGTAAAAACTTTATTTCCTTTATATTTATATAAATGCCATACACAATACGCTTGTCTAATATCTAAAAATTGACTTCTCTGTTTTTATTTCCGGTTAAGCTCGCGTATAAGTAGATTAAATTAACTGTGTGTACCCAGCTGGAAAGTGTTTTTTGTGTAGCGACTTTCTCGAGTGTTTTTAGCAATGAACATTTTTGCTCATAGTTTCCAACAATTTCCTATAGCTGAGTACGAAATTTCCAGAAAGAAGAGATAGCTAACCATGGAAAGGTTAAACTATAATCTTCGAGGTAAGACCTACAGGACCCCAAGAAAATATTATAAAAACGATTTTAAAGGTTTCCGATTACAAATGAGAGAGTATGGTGCACTAGCAGCCCGAGAGGCCAACCTCATGAAACTCGCAATCTTGTTTTTCTCTTTAAACAAGTTTTAGGTTTTTATCGTAGATAAGTTATACTTTAAATTCTTACAGTAGGCACCGGTCACTACAGACTATTCCTTCCATTGGAAAATATTGCTGTTACGCCCTTGTTATCAGAAAAAACGCGTTAGTTGGGCAGCGAAACATAATGCGTTAATGGTACAGTCGTGGCCAACAAGAATTTTATAACAGAATATGACGAGATACTTGCACTAAGTAATAGTAGGCTATAACTATTTCCCTTTCTTGTCGTTATTCACTGTAAAAGTTCATACAAAAATGTCTTTTCACTTTTTATGCCGTGCAAATGATGATGTGGCATTTTAGAGAAACATTTCCAAAGGATAGTTGTTTGAGATCAGTGCGTTAAGTTGGCTAATTAATAGCGTATTTGACACAGAGTCTTAAATAACAGCTCGTTATCTTGAAGCACTACGTAATTAATGTTCTTAATCACTGCTAATTAATGTTTTACCAGGAAACGTCTTCGCCTAATTACTGCACACCCTGTGAAGTGTTGCAAGTGTAATTAGTAATAGGAAAATATAAACAAGTGACTTGAAGGAAAATTACTTCACAAAGTATTGCTAATTATTGTGTTTTGTTCTAAAACTTTACCTTGTTTTTTTCCTTTTTAACTATGTCCAATTTATATATATATATTAAATGTACACACGTTTCTAAGGGCTATGTATAATCTTTAAAAAATGACCGCAATCAGGGAGAGGCGCTTTACAAGGTGGTTTTACTAGCATTTTAACGATTTATGAGATATCTTGATGTGACAGTGGTGTCACTAAAGTGACAAAAAGTCATAAAACAGAGATAACAAGCCACCATTCAGTATTTTACGAATTCCCAATGAATAAGCCAACAGTCGTAGACACATAGCAGTTTGTATTTCTCATACGTACGTTTTGCAGGAATGTAAATGAAGGCTGTTATGTAACTCTTGACAGAGAGATATGCATAAAGCCGTCTCAACTTGCTTGCAAGTTGAGAAAATAAGTGTTACAGCCGTACGGGAGTGGCTGAGTTATTGTATCGTTAGTGAGGAAACCTTTTAAAATTACTTTGAAAAACTAAATCAACTCAAACATAGCATTATATTTGGACTCAAATTATTCATGCTAACAGTTATTTCTTCATTAACTTCCTATGAATAAAATTAATTGTTTTGTAAACAACATTAATACAAGTGTGCCAAGGAACCCTTTTTAAACATAACAAAAGGAACTTTACAAAGAAAACGCTATTCTCAATTCTCGTTTATTGAAATAGCCAGAAGCGTAGAAGCCCACAAGGGAGTCTTGCGAAATTATCGTTGAGGGAGCGCGCTTGAGCGGAGACGAAAGAAAACGTTCCTATGGTGGCTAATCAAAAACAAAACTTACTCTTTAGTGCAGGTTTGTGAGTTAAATATAAACTAGAAACGCTAAGGGAATGTTACATTTCCGAAACTAGTGCACACTAGACACATGTACTCAGATTTGTTTATTGTTTTGTGTTTATTTGATCCTTTCGACCATAGAATTACTGAGACAATAAAATCTAAATATTTAGTAGAATTACTTGGTCATCTAAATTATATGGTTCTCAAAAGAGCACTGAGGTGGTTGTAATCGTTTCCTTTATAGATGGTTGTGTTGTCAATCGAAATGTACATTAGCATTTCACTAGTTAAAACTATGGTTAAGACATTTTACTTATTTAATTGTAAGTTGTTTCTTTATAGAATACTTTTAATTCCTTTGAAAATTTAACTGTTTTGTTAAATAATTGCAAATTGAAACCAATAAAATATTAAACAAATATAATACTCTCTTATACATTTGAGAATAATTCCTAAAATGAAAGGTACAAATAAATTAAACATTAAGCTATAGGTCTACATTTCAGAGAATAACGCTGTTTTACGTTATTAAATAATGTACAATAAATTTTTAGTTAATTTATCTGATGATGTTATTACCTTGAAGGGTAAAGCATCAATTATCTTGTAGCGATACTTTACATGTTGAACAATTTAACGATAAAACAAATAAAAACATACAGAAAACTCACAAATTAATCATTAACTCATACAACTTAACAATTAACTACAACGCTGAGTTGTACGTTAGTTTTTAGTAGTAATACTCACTGTTGATGACTTTGTCATTAAAACGTGTATTAGTAAATTAAAGATTATTTTTGTGAGTTTTGTGTATGTTTTATTTGTTTTAACATAACCTCACAAGCTAACCACAAAGAATAGTTGTAATTTACCGATAGACTAGTTTTAGTGTCTGGTTAAAACTATATTGTGTCTGCGAGAACAGTAGCCTTACACTCCTCCTACCATCAGATTTTGCTTAGTAAACACTACACGCATAAGGGATAGCTGTATTTTATCTATCAGAAGATGACACTGTTAATAGTATTCTACTGCATTATTACTAGGTTTCCACCTCTGGCCTGATTAACTGACTGGCAGGTGTCATAAGCCTTGTAATCCTTCATCTTAAGATATGATTCTTTTTTAAAAGGCCTTTCTGATATTAAACATGTTTTTGAACTATTTTATGTTCGGTTACAAATAATTCTACTTTTTGTTTTTTATGTAGAATACCAATGGCATTCCAAGCGGCTATCTTTAAGTTTTTCTTACCCAACATAAATTTTACCATTTTGGTATAGCTCCAGTACTTTTAGCTTCTAGGGTATTAAGTCTAATATTAAGTTTAATCATCATATATATAATATTTTGGAACATCGTCTTTTCTATGTAAATCTTGGACTGTTATTTCTACTTTTGGGATCGTTTCAGGTTTAATATTGTCCACTATTTGACTGTCATTGATACCTTCTCTTACTTTATTTAAATCAAAGTTCCTTTGCGGTTGAGCTATTGGCAAGTAATTTTACCTTCTCTCATTCTTTGCCACTCTTTAGCTATTTCAAATCCTCTGAAGTTTTCTGTATGAGGTTCTGAGCACTTAGTACATGTAGAGGTTCTGAGCACTTAGTACATGTAGGTAACACCTCTCTTGGCGTTATTTACAGTTTTGATAAATTATGTCTCGCACAACTTACACAAATATATAGTCGAACCCTTGGACAAACTCTTTTAGTATGACCATATCTCTGATAGCTCTCAAACGTCAGTAAAAACACTGGTAGCTCTTTTATTTTGTACGTTTTAAATCAGCATTTATTATTTTAAAATATTGAGCTGCTAATTCTTGCACTATTCCTTGTGGATTGCAGGACGGATGCATATTTTCGACCATTAACTCCAACTGGTAGATTTTTCTTATTTTTGTAACCATACCATTGCAGTTTCTTCGTTACGACTATTTCTATAATTGTGAAATTTTCAGTTTTGACATCGTTAGCTTTCATTAGAACTCTCTCCAATTCTATTATAAAATTATTCATTTCTCTTGTCTGTTAGTTCACTACTACCAGTTTCTATATTACTTTTATTTCGTACCGCAGATCGCAAGATTTTAGTCTTTTTCGTGATTTGTGCCCATTTTGTCATAGCTATTCATTCTATTTGACCAAAGCCTTTACAAAGTATGCAATAAATAGATATTATCAATAATATATTATTGCACAAGAGTAATTTAGCGAAATAATAAAATCATAGGTTTAAATATCAAGTGATTATATTGAACTGCAGCTAATCAATAACTAATGTTTAAAGAGTTTAAGTAGCCAAACCATAAAGTGACAAGCCGTTATATCGAATCATAAGCAGAACATTACCAACGGAGTTAATCCCAGTTGAATCATGCAGTGATATTTAAATTTAAATAAACTTATTTTTATAACATTATGCAATTATATACCATAGTAGTCAATAACTCCTTTTACTATTAACCCCAAATCACTTTTAATCTCTACACAAATACAGAATAATCTGTACATTCACTTCAACTGATTTAAAGAAAAACTTCGCAAAGCGACAACAAAGGACTTATCTCGTACAGGTCTCAACTTGAACTCATGATTAAATGGTACCGAGAATAAAGGGGGAATTACAATATCGCGTGGATATTAACTCTTACTTAAGTAGACGTGCTCTCAACTGAGAAGGCGTCATCCGTTTCCCGGTTGAATGATACTGACAGATTGTCTAAATGAAGTTAATGTGAGATTAAAAGATCAATACAAAAGTGCCGACCTGAATAGGTCATACTAGATATTACATAAAATAAAGTTCTAAAATGTAGAGCAAAATAGAAATGTAAAATCCTTTAAAAATAAGAAGTTACATAAAAATAAATAATTGGTCCCAAAAAAAGTTTTTTAATTTCGATTAGGGTAAAACTATAAAGTACATCACTAAAAGTATTCAATATCAAGAGCAAAGTGGTACAATATATTACAATGAAAATATTGAAAAAAGCCCTAAATCCACAAAAATAATAAAAAATAAAACAAGTTACCTAAGATTAAACCCTTATATACATTTCGATGACCATGCCATCATCATCAGAGGGTCTTATTACAATCTAGCAAACAAGAAGTTACAAACTAGTGTGATGTAACTAGAGTTATATCACTTTAGTTTGTAACTTCTTATTCTAGATTGTAATTTTTTAATAAGACTTTCTGAGGATGATGACATGGCCATCGAAATGTACATAAGGGTTTAATCTTAGGTAACTTGTTTTATTTGTTAGTTTTGATTATTTTTATGGATTTGGGGCTATTTCCAATATTTTCCTTGAATTACTAAAAGTAAGTTAGTGTTAAAATGTATTTTTATTGTCATATAGTATTTTTTAAATTCTCATAATTAATATTTTTGTTATTACAATTTAAGTACAATAATAGTTATATTAAAATATGATAATTAAATGAAATGTAAAATATTTAAACAAGCATAGTAATTATACTTTTATAGTTTGTCTTGAGGGTATTTTCAGCTCCGAATAGTTTCCCATGGTCACACCCTTGAAGTTCACGACCCAGATATTGCAATCAATACCTCGAGCGTGCGCTTCGTTGCAATCATTGTTACAACAAAATACATTTCATAAATCAATGATTGCAGCACGTGTATAGCCCACCTTTACGGCCTAGGTCGTTCAACTCGCTTCTTACAATGTGCTCTTGTTTTAAAGCAGCTGTTTACGTAAACCACATATTTTAGCTTCTCTGCATGTTTTAAACACATTTCACTTCTTTTAATTCCTTACAATAAATTTATCGTTTGAAACTAAATAAGCGTCATGGAATGATATTATCAATAGAAATATTTCTTATTTTACCTTTACTTTTAAATTTACTGTTTAATATTAAAGTTAATTGATAAACTATAAGTATATCATCTTTATATTTAAAGTGCAAGCCCAGTCAGTGTTTATTAGTTATATTATATTTTTAAATAGAAAATGTTTTAAAAAACATTTCTTTAAAAGAAAAGGTTTTTCAATTAGTTTTACTCCAAGAAAAACAATAATAATATCATATTAACGCAAAAAACAACCTTTGTAAGAAATAAAATAATTGAAAAAATAATGTTTCTTAATTTCTTAACAAGGTAGGTTCAACATCACTTCTGTAAATAAATTTCCTTTGAATATTTATTGATTGGTTTCTCGTGTAACAAATTTCACTGATTAAAAGAAATTGCAGATTTTTCAAATAAATTTATACCGATAAATTTCAAATCTTTAAACAATATTTTAATTTCAGTGTAAAGCTACCCCTCGTTTAATAGTTTTTGAAGTAGTTCTGAAATATGTTGGTTTTATTATTGTTGATGTTGCTTTCATTGTTTGTGCGCGCGTGTGTGTGAAATGTTGATTGTTAACCAACATAAAAATCAATGTTTACGTATATTTAAAATATCACCTTCTTTAACCAATTGTAACTATACATTAAACAAAAATTGTCATAAAAAATCGCCATGTTCCTTTTTTTACGTAATTTGTTTTGAAATAGATTTCCATAAGAAAGTCGTTTTTAAAACATTTGTGTGTTTATGATATTCTCTATATTAAAGTAGTAACTTCAAATATTTAGTCATAAATTCTTGTGGCTAGAGCAAGTAATAATTTCTAGCGTATAAAACAATAACAATTTTGTAAAGTAAAACCTATTTTAGGTTTTTATAGAGTTTCAAGCTTTGAAATAATTTCCCTCTGGTTCGTTTGACGACATTTTCATTTAAAATGCAGCAAAAGAGTTCTTTGTATGTAAAAAATGTCAAAGGGGAATTCCATATAGAATACAACGCATTCTGGCGTTTTAATAAAGCTTCAAGACCAACAATTACGTTCTTTAATGCACTACTTCCCTGCAAAAAGAATTTAGCGGCTGTAATTATGTGGCATCTAGGATCGTTACCCTATACGTCAATGCGGTAGAATTATTACCGCAAAACTCATAAAATACTAACCATTAAAAATATATTCCAAAAATAGCTTTATCCGTACTTATTCTATGTAACTATATAAATCAACTGTGGCTTAACGTTTAATTTAAATAAATGGAGCTTCTATACCACAAATAACTTTTTCATTTATTTAATAACTTATGTACATTTCAATTTGCATAGCAATCATCCTCACAGGTAATTTACAAAACAAACTATAGTTAAATATGTGATTGGTCGGACATTGTAAAAAGGGCGGGGCGAAGTAGTTACCGGTGTATATATTTGACGAAGAAAGTTGTTTTAACGTAGTTTGTTTTGTAAATTACCACTGAGATGTGCCATGCAATTCAAATGTACCTACATAAGGTAATAAATAAATGAAAACATATTTGTGTATTGAGGTTTGATTTATTTAAATTATTCGGAATATAAATTACACAGGTTTAAATTGCAACGGAATTTAATGGTATCGGAGATATCAGTTTAATACAGTATCACGACATTGCATCTAATTTTATTGACTATTTCACTAAATAAATACGATTTGTTGAGACCGAATACGTACATTTTATTTAAATGATGTTTAAGTAAACAATAATTACAATAAGTACTGTTTTTTTTTCAACTGAAGTCGATACACTAAACAGGTAGCTCTTTCAAAATATCTACGATTATTGCTCTTTTAAATATTCAGCAGTAACCTTTAGTAAACAGTACAATTCAGAATTATCTGGAATAGTTTAGTAGCTATCATAATGAAATAACCTTCTGCTACGGCTCTGCATTGATTTAGCCAGATTAAAAAAAAAGTTGTTTGGATGTTGGCTTCTGTTCTGAATATTTTGACTACAATCGGATATCATCGATGGTACATAGTTGTTGATTTATTATCGACTATTTCAATATTTTTTTCGTGGTTTAACAAAGTAGTGGCTGATTTCAAATTAAAAATATTCGTAATACGAAAACACGATATCTTGAAAAGTAAATCACTAAGATAAAGCAGTCGACAATGATATTTACTTTCAGCTATGAAAAAACCACGTGTGACCAAGAAGAATAGCAGACTTTACCTAAGCAACAATGTCGCAGATAACCATAATTACAGCTATTATTATACGAAACTAACACACCATCTAGTTCTTGTACAAGTTGATAAGAAGTTATCTAATCGATCTTTTTTTTTTATGGCAAAGAAAATAATCTTCCTGGATTGTACTGTGGTTTTGATACGTTAATAGTGCCTGGAATAATTGCTATTATAAAACAGAAACCCATAAATACAATTGTTTTACAATATGTCTCAACATGTATTTCTAAAAAAAAACAGGCACAAATGAAATCAAACCTTAAATATTCATTTGTCCAACAGGTTCTTAAAATATTGTAATGTTCTAGTGGTCTAATATAAAACTATTCCAATATACATATAATAAAAAGCAAACTAATGAAATGTATATATAATATGGGTATTAGTTTTACGTTTTTACTAAAGTTCACACAAGGGAGCGGTTCTCTTCGCACCTGGATGCCCAGGTCAGCCATATTTGCGGATTTATTCTGCCTCGATTCACATTGCGGTAACGTCCTGTATTATAATTTGTTTTACGCCGTGTTACCTGTTATTTTTCACGCTTTTGGTTGAATAATTCTTGGTGTAAAAGGTTTTTTTTCTCTTTATATAAATTAACATGAGGCATCGATGCTTCTGTCAGTGTTTTACCTCATATTTTTATTAAATTTATAAATGTATTTACAAACGTACAGTTTGAGCATTTACTAAAGCTTTTGGTTATGGAACTTAGTTGTAACGATCTTTGGTTAAATTATTTTAAGCTACTTTAAATAATACTCGTACATTTAAAGCTGTTCAGGTTGTAACAAACTACTCAAAATTATACAAAAATACAATCCTTATGGGACGGATATTTTTTTTATTAGACCTACGCAAAAAGTGCACAACAAATGTGTATAATATCCCCTTTAGTTTTTGCACAATAATGCTTATATTAACTTCTTTTTTTATATGTCGCTACTATAATAATGTCAATAAAATGTTAGGTCGAATATATTCCACACTATATTCATATATACTTTTCACTACACATATTCTAACACACAAATATGCCTTAATGTAATATGAATTATAGGCATATATTTTTATTTCTTCCAAATATTGTAGTAACATAAATAAATATTCTGTCCTTATCCCACTTCTAAAGTCGTTCTACTCACTGCTAATAACCTGAGGAAATAATTTTACATTGCAAAGTCTCTAAATGCAAATATTTTGTTTCAACATTGTAGATAGGGAATCAGGTTAACTCACATTTTGCATACATATTGCTGCCCTGATTAAAGTTAAAAATTTCTTGATCATAAATTTTGTTAACACCGTTTTTTGTTACTTTTTCACTGAAAATTTCATAAATATTTTAATAAAAGTCCAACATTACAAATTCCTTAGTTTCATCGCTTAAACCGAAGCATCTTTTAAAACCAAAGACTCTTTGAAATGCGCCATTGAGCAAATGACGAAAATTAAAAAAATTTATTCAAAATATGTATCTAGTAATATACTTTATACTTTATTTCGTATAAACTAAAACATACATCACATATCTGTAAACTGTCTGCTTAACCACAAAAGACGAATATCAAAATACCTCTAAATAAAGCACTTCAGTAAAAATGTATTTCTAATTTTGGTAATGGATATAATCTGTACATTCTCTTAAGTATACTTCACTAATGAGTCTTTAACTTTATTTCAATTTGTATTTGTAAGTTACTTGTGTATTTGCGTATTTGTGTGTTACAATACTTTAGCGAATTCGGTCCCAGTAGTAGTCCCAAGTATTAAAACGTATCACGGCATTATTAAAGTAGTTCTAAATAAATATTTCGGCAATTTATAATATTTGCGTATAATAAAAATATCAAAATATTGCGTATAGAAGTATACCTAGTATCTTTGCTTTCAATGGGAAGCTATTCTCAACATAAAACTTTTGTAAAATAATTCATTTTATACGAGGAGACCGAGTTTCGCTCGGATATGACAAAACATTTGAGGTAACTTAATTAAGTAAAATCCAAAAGTGTATTTATTATATGCACAATATAAACACATTCTATAAACGCAAAATAAACAAATTACCATAATTCGTTCGGGGTGTGTGTGGGATTGGATGCCGGTAAAAATAAAGTTACATGGGAACTCTAGGAGCCACTGTAGTGGAATCCCGGGTTTTCCAAAAGTTGGGTTCGGTGTCAGTCGATGATTTTTAGCCAAACACTTAAATAAAAATCTTAGGGTGAAAAAGGGTTTGTCCGGCTCCGTGCTTTGTTCCATAAAAATAACATAGGAGCTCTAGGAGCAGAATCCCAAGCGGTCCCAAGATTGGGCTGGAGGCAATAGATTTCCCGATGCCAAAAACCCCGAAAAATAATTTTAAAAATAAAAAAATCTATGAAAGAAAAAAAAGATTAGTCCGGGGTAGGAACTCTAAAAGCAACTGGGGTGGAATCCCGAGTGTTCCCTAGGTTGGAACCTGTACCAATTGATTACCCGTGCCCGAGAACAAAAAGTAAAAACAATCAAAAATCCTTGGGTGAAAAAAACGTTTTTCCGGGCCCGTGCTTAAGGATAACATGGGAAATCTAGTAGCCAATAGGGCGGAATCTCGAATTTCCCCAAGGTTGAGACTGATGTCAATCGATTTCCCATGGCCGAAAACACTAATAAAAAATAAAAAAATAAAAAGTCCTTGGGCGAAAAAAACATTTGTCCAGGTCCATGCTTGTTTTTTAATAAAGATTATCAGTAAAACTACCTACGATCGGGTTGTACTATTATTGAGTCTGAAATTTTAAACATTAGGTTCCACGTATAACGTGGATTATTTGCAAAAGAATTTTTAAGCTCTTCCTTCTTTTAATCATAGAGAATGGCTCATATAGAGAATCCCTGTGCATACAAATGGAGGTTCGTAAGTTAATACCAATATAATCAAAAGTGATTTATGTGACTTATGGATTGCCATGGCAAATGCTGGTCTAACTGGGAATTGATGTATTTGCGTAGTAGATCCAAGTTGGCTCTTGCTTGTGTCCAATGTAATTCTAGAAATATGAACTGCTTAAAAATTTTTGAAAAATTAATGGATTTTTTTTAATGTCAGCCTACTGGATTACTAAAATTACCCTTAGTATAGACTACCAATTTTAGTGAAAACCCTTAGAGTAGCATTAGGTGTTAAAAATTGTCGAAAACTTTGTAACGATTTTCCAGAAAATTTTCACTTAGATATGGATCTAAGTCCATATCTAAGTCCATGGGGACTCCTGAGGTTAAGCACCCCCTATATACCCATTTTTGATGAAAATCGTTAGAGTAGTTTCCGAGAAAACATTTACACTTATACATATATACACATATGTAAATACATATATACAATTATCAGTCGTTTAAGTATATTATATATACAATTATTAGTAAGAGCAATCGTCGTGTTTCCGCCTCTAACGTACGCAATCCGTATCACAATACCCGTGAATATCCACACGTAAAGCCTCTTCTGCGGTACCTAACAATAACCAACAAAGCTTCAAACCACCAGCACTCAATACAATAGCTCCACAGATGGCCCTCAGCCTTCATGATGAGTCTGATTGCCGCAGTGATTCTACCGTTGTAATGGATACAGACTTAGTCAATGAACACTAATGAACTCCAGAAGTAGCTGCAGCTTTCTACGCAAAAAAGAACCACGCCTTTTGGGTGGTCCGTACTCCAAAGCCCCCGTTACGGTTTGCGGACTTTCAACAGCTACCACGATAACACGTTGGTTACTGCAAGTTGACATCAAAACGCTAATGGGTTGCACGATCGCTTTTAATAAACCTTTATTTGTCGTTGACCAAATAGCTGCTGAGATGCCCCAAGTAAACGCACCCAGAGAGTGGCGCTCTCCGTTCGAAAATCTCGTTTTGGCCGACCCAGCATTCGACAGTAATGGAATGGTCATCCTAGGCGCAATTGTGTTCCAGTTGTTGCTGACTAATAACCAACGAGCGTTAGGTCAGAATCTTCCGGTGGCCATGTGTACTCAATTTGAATTCTTGCTTACGGGGTCGATCAAAATTTTTTAGTATACCATTGAAAAAAAATTAAAGTTAAAAGGTAATTCAAATAATATATTTCCTTCGACATTTAGTAGCAACAATATAACATTTTCCAAAATCCATAGAAACGTCTAATTCTATTGTTGTATTCGATTTAATATCTGTT
Source organism: Prosapia bicincta (assembly GCA_036971475.1). Classification (NCBI taxonomy): domain Eukaryota; kingdom Metazoa; phylum Arthropoda; class Insecta; order Hemiptera; family Cercopidae; genus Prosapia; species Prosapia bicincta. Next base: position 156,794,913 of record JBAIZL010000001.1, read on the forward strand.
GTGAATAGCCCTCTGCGGAGCCAACTTCGGTTAGTTTTATTTAATGGGTGCGAGCCGTCTAAGTAAGTCGTGAGTAATCCTCCCTTAGGGAGCCGACACGGGTAGGCGCGGTGACTCCTACTGTAACCTGATTGGGGCTGTCTGGGGGTCCTTCAGTTATACGTTGAAGGCTCAAGTTATTCATCCTGCATTATGATTCTACCACAGAGTACTTTTTTTTTCTCTGGTACATGATGAATCCTTGACCCTTCCTCATCTTACTGCTGCATTCCTGCTCAGCGCCATTCAGTTTACAGTTGGAGTCTCCCAAATAAGCTCAATGTATACATGTAATGTAATAAACAATATAAAATATAAAGCACTGCATAATATATTTCAGTATGTAAATTAAATACAGATAATAAAATTTATATTGAAGGCAAACATAGAATAACCATAAATGGCAGAAACCGTCCAGCTATAAGTTTTATATTTACTGAAGTTTCATATATGTTTTATATAAGGAAACCTGTCAACGATTGGATCACTCCGATTGAGCCTGAAATTTTAAACATTGTGTTACGTATGACGTGTATTATTACATGGCAAAAAAAAAGTTTAGGCTACTCCTTTTAATCTTATAGAATGACACATATAGCAGCCTATGCATTAAAACGGAGGTTCTCAAGTCGATACCGAATCAAAAGGTTAACTCTGTAACTTATAGATTCCCACGGCCATGTTGGTCAAACTGGGAATCGATGTGTTTGCATAGTACATCAGAGAGGGCTCTTACTTAAGTCCAATGTAAATCTGGAGATAAAAATTTCATAGACATTTTTTAAAACGATAACGATTTTTTAGAAACATTTCATCCAGTTGAATAGCTAACCCCTAATACACCAATTTTAGTGTTAATACTTAAAGTAGTTTTTTAGGTTCTTTTAAAACTATTAAGTTCTAAAACTTGATGAGTTTTCAGAAAATGTTCACTTCTTCCATTGAATTGCTAAGGTAAAAATCCATAAAGTAATTTTCCAGAACAAATTCACGGTTTTATAGATTTTTAATTTTGGGCAACGTGCTGATCGCGGTTTTTCAGAAACTTTTTCATTAGGCCAATGGATTGCAGAAGTTAATGATCCTCTATTTACCAATTATTGTAAAAATCCGTAGAGTATTTTCCGATGTGAAACAATTTTCGAAAACTTGAAAAGAAAGATTTTTCAGATAATTTTCACTTAGCCGATTAGATTGCTAAGGTTAAAACCCCCTATACAACAATTTTTGTTAAAATCCTTAAAACAGTACCCGACAAAAATTTAGAAATACTTATATACAATTTTTCAAGAGCAGGATGACGATTTTTCAGAAAATTTTGACAGTTCATTGGATACCCTGTGGTCAAAAACACCCTCTATACCAGTTTTGGTAAAGTAGTACGAGTAGTTTCCGAGAAAAAATTTACAAATATTTATATATAAATTGTCGAATACTAATGATGAAAATTTTTCAGAAAATTTTGACTTTGGTCATCAGATCACTGAGGTAAAAAACCCCCAATATACCAATTTTGGTGAACACCCTTAGAGTAGTTTCCGAAAAAATATTGTCAAATACATATACAAAAAAATTTTCAAAAACTGATAATTTTACAGCAAATTTTGACAGCCCATTGGATACGTTAAATTAAAAACCCCTTATACACCAATTTTGGTAACAATATTTAAAGTATTTACAAAAAAAAATTACCAATACGTATATACAATTTTTCTAAAACTGATAACGATTTTTCAGAAAGTTATGACTTAGCTCATTGGATCTCTGAGGTTAAAAACCCTCTGTATACCAATATTGGTGAAAATCGTTAGAGTAGAAAAAAATTACAAATAGGCCTTATAAATATAAAATTTTCAGAAAACTGATGATGATTTTTCAGAAAATTTTGACTTAGCTCATTGGATTCCTGAGGTCAAAAATCACGTACCAATTTTGGTGAAAATCCGTAGACTAGTTTTAAAGAAAAAAAATACAAATATACAATTATTAGTCTAGAATATTAGATATGCTATAAGAAGCGTATTTGTGTGTAAACAATAATTTAGCGGATTCGGTCCCAGAAGTAGCCCCAAATATTAAAAACTATTACGCCATTATTAAAGTAGTTCCAAATAAATTATCGGCATTTTATAATACTTTGCGTATATTAAATGTATTTTATACCCAGTATCTTTGTTTTCAATAAAAAATATATTTTAAAATACAAATTCCGTAACATCCTTAGTTTTATACATACAGCCCCTGTAGCATTAGTATTGTATCAGTCAGAATGTTCCGTTAAGTTCCTATTATTTAATATTATTTGTTAATAAGATATAACGTTAACTTATAATGTTAGTATAGATTTTTTAATGATTGTCTATAAAAAATTACCAAAAGATATACAAATACGGTTTTTTTGTTGAAAGATGATTTATAGATATTTTACTCTGCTCTGTAAATGGACGGAGACAACGGAAAACAATTAATAATTTTAGGTTGTTGAATTAAACTCTGCGAAATAAATAAATTGAAAACTTATTAAAACTATGGCAATAGTTGTTTTTGATTTTTATAAATAGTTTTATAAATAGTGTAAAGTTGTTATAAATAACGTCCTGAAATCGCTCACCGTGGCCAAGAATAATGGAGATGTTTCAAAACTCCACAACTTTGAAAATGAGTAAATATTATTATCTGAATAAGTGTTGAATAAAATGGCTTAGCTAGAAGAAAGAATTGTACATACAATACATTAATTATTACCAACAAGGGTTTAAAGCGGAAGTATGTGGGTATAATGATGATTATATTTTCTCTTGTAAATGATACTAAAATATAGCTCCTAAATAATGCAGTTCAACGACACAAAACTTTAAATACATTTATAAAATATTCTTAAGAAGCTTTGGAGTGTTGTTTACAAAATTAAATGAATCCTCTTTGTAGAAAGAGAGATGTATTGAAACAGATGTTGAACCAATGATTCTATACAATTCAAGGTTTTCTACAACCAAAACTAACAACTGTGTAGAAATGGATAACAATAAACACAGTTTAATATTATAATATAACTTTTTATTATAATCAATATAATACTGTATAAGTTTCTTCTCATAAGCAATTACGAACATATTATTATTAAATTTCATAAATGGTAAAACCTTTAACAATGATTAATATTTATTGTTGTTATACGTAAGTACAAACGTCTAATGATAGCATCGAACTTGTGGTCGAAACCTTGTTAGACGAAATAAAGGACTATTGACTTGACAAAACTAGTTTTTAATTTCTAAAATAAATTATTGAGAGGAAAAACCTAATAACAAAAAAAGGATAAAATATTAAAATAATGTCAACAAATAAATTTTATAAACGGGCTTGTGATCGGAATACAAAAATTATTCTGTACAATGCAAAAAAATATTTTTAAAATGCCTTTTTCAAACACTAGGCAATATAAAACATTTCTCTAATAATTAATAACATAAATAACATTTGTCTATAATAAAATAATTCTGATGCAAGGTGTCTGTATAGAAAGCTGTGCTTAAGTATTTTATCAGAGATAACATTCATTACACCAATACTCTGGCTGCGTAGACAGGTTCGTTTTCCCTGTCTATCCTGGATTTAGGAATGAGAGAGGAAAGATATTGCCCTACTTCCTTACCACGTATCCTGCAGGATCGATCTCTGGAAGCCGTACGAGTCAATACACTTGGTGACTTGTTTTATAGGATAAAGGTTTCCGTTCCACTAGTAAAACTAAAACGATGTATTGTGAGGAAACAATCGCGCTTTAATACTGTGCAATGAAACTGGCAGAGATTTCGTTATGCGGTGATTCCAACCTTTGTCCCAGTGTTTTATACAAGATCTCTAACTGTTATTGTACAATGTTTTAGATAATACTCAGATGATCACAAAATAATAACTATTTTCCCTTGACATTTATTAACGTATACCTATACATATTATAGGCAAATGAAGCATTAAAAAAATCATATACTAAAGTACAGTTATAATTACAACAAAAACTTATAGAAAAGGAAGAAAAAGGCAACTTTCATAAACAGAAAAGGCTTTAAATAAATGTCTAACCAGTTGCATGCCTGAGTTGCTTCTACCTTTACGTTTTTGTATTCAGTATCTAAGTAATTCATATAAGTATTTGAAATAATATCCAAGTCCCTCTTGTCTTTACTTTGATGTTTCAAACATTTTATATCCCTAAGTGTTACAAAAAGAGTTTTATTCTTGTTTAATAAGTGTTTTGTATTATTATATTTTTGCATCCTATCTTCCTTGCATCCTCTATTCAAAAACTTGTGATATCTTTTTTTTTACTTCTATATGAATTTCTATAAGATTTCTGTTCTTATCACTATGATATTTTGTGGTTGTAATTTTATTCTTTTATTTTGATTCTAGTTGTAATAAGTATGTTCATTTTATATATTAAATTTTACCATGGCGGGACAATTAAATTATAACCAGAACTAAATTCACTAGACGGGAAATATTTGAATTCGATATCTTTTTAGTTCAAGAATAAAAAATGTGGGAATTAAGTAATGATGTATGGGTGTTTTAAGTTAAAAACTTAAACCTTCCGTATAAACGGAAGACCTAAAAGTTTGAAGGATCTGTTTTCAGATTCTACTCCCTGAAATATAATTATGTTTAATATCTAGGTCTTCGAGCATTTGTTTAAGTCCTACTTACGTAGGCATGGAAAAGGATAGGAAGAATTATATTTATATAATACGTAATATTATAATAATAGTGAAGTGAAGGAGGTAATTGTGGTAGAATAGTTGATTCATGCTGTAGCTTATAAATGTGTAAACTATGATTAGCAACAATATAAATTTATTGTTATGATTTTATTGTTGTTGAAATACTTCCATTGCTGTTTGTTGTGTGAGTAAAATGTCATACTGCTACTATATCAAACAAAAAATGAATTAAGCATTTAAAGTGTCATGGTGAACATGAATATTTATTGATCATTATATGCCTAGTGAATTCGATTCTCATGAAAATTACTAATAAAAGTTTCGATAAGCCACAACGTAAGTTTTCAGTTACTCCAGTTAACTGTTTAAAAACGAACAGTATTCTAACAAACCAATACCAAACTGTATATTGCGGTGCAGGAAGTTTGAAAATTCCTAATAAAAGTTTCGATAAGCCACAACGTAAGTTTTCAGTTACCCCAGTTAACTGTTTAAAAACGAACAGTATTCTAACAAACCAATACCAAACTGTATATTGCGGTGCAGGAAGTTTGAAAATTACCAATAAAGATGAATTTAAAATACATTTCTTTTTACAATAAGGACTGACAGAAACACAAATATATCAAGTTTCTTGAGAGACGAGAATTATTCATTCTTGAAACTGCACGACGCGGCGTTTATATTGGGGGAGAGGTAAAACGACTACAAATTGAAAGCTTTGAAACACGAGTAATAGATATCATACAATTGTAAACACAGCAGAGTCTCAATACTTCCTCGGATTGCACGGAAATATGTTGCTGTGCATTAGAAAAAAATAGGTGTTTTAATGAGATCTAATTCAGTACTATCATTAAAAAGGTACAACATCAGTTTATAGAACTTTATATGGACATTTATTGAAAAACTGACTCATGACCTTTGCATACCATGTTAATATTAACAAACGTATCTTGGAAGCCCAACTCATTTCCTTTGCGTATTGTATTGATATGAGCATTTCTTGGGAACCCGACTCATTTCCTTTGCATACCGAACTGGAATGAACATTTCTTTGAAGCCCGGCTCATTTCCTTTACATACCGTATTGATATAAACATTTATTGGAAGCCAGACTCATTTCCTTTACATACCATACTAATATAAACGTATCTTGGAAGCCCGATTCATTTCCTTTACGTATCGTATTGATATGAGCATTTATTGGAAGCCCGACTCATTTCCTTTGCATACCGCGTTAATATAAACGTATCTTGGAAGCCCGAATCATTTCCTTTGCGTATCGTATTGATATGAGCATTTATTGGAAGCCCGACTCATTTCCTTTGCATACCGCGTTAATATAAACGTATTTTGGAAGCCCGACTCATTTCCTTTGCGTATCGTATTGATTAGAGCATTCCTTGGAAGCCCGACCCATTTCCTTTGCATATCGTAATGATATGAGCATTTATTGGAAGCCCGTCTCATTTCCTTTTCATACAGCGTTAATATAAACATACCTTGGAAGCCCGACTCATTTCCTTTGCGTATCGTATTGATATGAGCATTTATTGGAAGCCCGACTCATTTTCTTTGCATACAGTGTTAATATAAACGTATCTTGGAAGCCCGACTCATTTCCTTTGCATACCGCGTTAATATAAACGTACCTTGGAAGCCCGACTCATTTCCTTTGCGTATCGTATTGATATGAGCATTTATTGAAAGCCCAACTCATTTCCTTTGCATACCGCGTTAATATAAAGGTATCTTGGAAGCCCGGCTCATTTCCTTTGCGTATCGTATTGATATAAACATTTATTGGAAGCCAGACTCATTTCCTTTACATACCATAATAATATAAACGTATCTTGGAAGCCCGACTCATTTCCTTTGCGTATCGTATTGATATGAGCATTTCTTGGGAACCGGACTCATTTCCTTTGCATACCGTACTGGAATGAACATTTCTTTGAAGCCCAAATCATTTCCTTTGCATACCGTATTGATATAAACATTTATTGGAACCCCGACTCGTTTCCTTTGCATACCGTGTTAATATAAACGTATCTTGGAAGCCCGACTCATTTCCTTTACATATCGTATTTATATGAGCATTTCTTGGAAGCCCGACTCATTTCCTTTGCATATCGTATTGATATGAGTATTTATTGGAAGCCCGACTCATTTCCTTTGCATACCGTGTTAATATAAACGTATCTTGGAAGCCCGACTCATTTCCTTTGCATACCGCGTTAATATAAACGTACCTTGGAAGCCCGACTCATTTACTTTGCATACCGCGTTAATATAAAGGTATCTTGGAAGCCCGACTCATTTCCTTTGAGTATCGTATTGATATAAACATTTATTGGAAGCCAGACTCATTTCCTTCACATACTATATTAATATAAACGTATCTTGGAAGCCCGACTCATTTCCTTTGCATACCGTACTGGAATGAACATTTCTTGGAAGCCCGACTCATTTCCTTGCGACACTTAATATTGCTTTAATATTGTCTATACCTGTTTTATACATTTTAAAGTACAAATAGCATCGTTTTAAAAGCTTCTCTATTTAATTTTATACTGATAGGCTTTCATGTTATTCCATTGTTCTCGCATCTTATACGAGATTTTTTTGAGATTTGTCAGAGGTTGCAGTAAGCCATCACGTAATTCTGAAACCCATATTCCATTTGGTTTGTCCTTCATATTTTGGCGCTAATAAGTGATCACTTGAATGGTTTTTCTGGTTTCTAATGCTTATTTCTCGTGAATGGTTGTCACGATCGTGATGGACTTAAAAAGTTACTAAATATTTTACTTTTTTTAATATACTTTTTGATGAAATTATATCCTAAAGTAAATGTTTAGCTTTTATACCCTTATATTGATAGCTTGCTGATTATGTTTAGATTCATGAGAAAACGAGCGCTTGTTCTTAATAACTGTTTACAGTGAAGTTAGTAAACTGTTACCATACTAAATGTTGCCATTAGGAACTAGTCGCTGTTACGTTTACTTCAATATGTAAATCCATAAGCTTTTCACATTTTCATCTTGTCTTGATATACTCTTTTGGCATTGTTCATAAATTAAAATTTTTTCCATAACAAAATTGACAGAAAATGATTTTTTACAAGAAAAATTTCTTGATTTTATATTACATGGTGTACTTGTTTATATGTCAGAACATTAAACAAATGTTTCCATATATTTTTCCACGACAAGAAATAATTAAGATATTATATTATTACATATGACGTTGTTTTTAAATTCTACTGCACTACTGTAATTTTTCCTTTACTACCTGTACTTGCCATTCTCGTAAGAGTATTCCAGTAAGCAGTTTAAGGGTAATCACAATAATCCAGCCTTTTATTAGCTATAGTACATATATCAAACTTAAGTAATAGTTTTTAGAAAATTGTATTTTTTTGTGTTGTAAATGTTTTCTCTTACGATTCTTGTACATCCCTAATTGTGAACGTATTTTAACTTCAGGTGTAGAACAATAAAAATATTGAAAAGAACCCCAATACCACAAAAATAATCAAAAATAACAAATAAGACAAGTTACTTAAGATTAAACCCTTTTACTAAAAAGGTTTTGCTCAGTTGACCGGGAAGCCATGATAATACACAATATCAAGAGCACAGTGGTACAATATATTACAATAAAAATATTGAAAAGAACCCCAATACCACAAAAAGTTAGGGTTTAATCTTAAGTAACTTGTCTTATTTGTTATTTTTGATTATTTTTGTGGTATTGGGGTTCTTTTCAATATTTTTATTGTAATATATTGTACCACTGTGCTCTTGATATTGTATATTTTCAGGTGTAGAAAGCAAAACTGTGTAGAAAGGTTATAGAGTAATCCTTTAAGATAGTATTTGACTGTTGTATAAAAAGAAATATCTCAATGATTCACTTATCGGAACAAAAAACTTATAATTAAATGGCAAAATACACACCGAAATAAAATTTAATATTTTTTATACAATACCCCATCAATAAACATACTTTTATTAGCTTATGTGGTTTTAGTAAACGTGTCTTTAGAGAAGAAAAAGGGAAAGACAGAGACAATACTGGTGGCTTTCTTTCTGAACAGAAGTTACACATTTCCCGTGGCTCTCACGGATTTTGTATTGTATCTACTTCTACGATTTCGGTTATTTATTGTTTGCTACTTTAATAGTATTAGGAAAACAAATATTTAGAGAACATTTTTTGATTTTTCAAGTACAAAATTCATAAGAAATCCAAATTAAAAACAAATTGCATTGTATTTTTGTATTACCTGTACGTAAAGTTTATAACTTGAATAGCCTTTAAGATTTTTTTCTAAAATTAACGATACTAATATCGCTTTCATCTGTGCTACACAAAAAAGGGTTGTAATCCAAAGAGAAATTATCCAAACAATATTAGTTTAAATGAAAATCAAGGCATTTTGCGTGAGGCCAAAAATATCTGTTTCACTATTATACGATTCCTTTTGTGAAATGAACCCCAGAACATTCTTTGAAGAAAAAAAATTAAAGTAAAACGATAGCATCAGAATTACAAGCAATACGAAAACCATAACAGAAAATAACACATTTTGAAATGCTTTAATTTATATCAGTCTTAGATATTAATTAATGTTTGTTCACTTGGATGTATTTATTTAGGAAGCAATCTCCTACTTCCAACATAAAAGGCTATTTACATTTCCGGATATTGGAGCAACCCATTTCCTCTCTGTGCTCAGCTGTCGGGGACAATTCTAACTGTCAACATATCCAATAAACTTTAATCCTTCTGGATAAAGTTTAAAACCCCGGCAAATAACTCGGCACGTAGGTGGGGTAAGTATAGCGTCAGGAACGTTCTTCACTACAAACTTGTTTCCCCCTTAAACTATGTGTTAGTTAAATTTAGGTCTTAGGCTAAAATCAAGTATTAGGTTTAAAAATTATAGTATGTATTAAAAACACAGAATGAAATATTAGGTTGTGAAATAAAATGTTATTTCACGGCTGAATCCGGCGTTAAATTTCATGAAATGTATATTGTTCTACATATGTATGTTGTGATTTATTTTCAGTTTAGAATTTAAATCCTTTATGCAGTGTATCTGCGTTTCGTCACACTTAGAAGGCATAATTGCTATAAATGACAAAGCAAATTGTACAGTCCCTTTCAGAAGTTTGAAACACATGATTAGTTACAGGGCTAGTCTTCAATCAGGACGACAGCTGATAGAAAGGTTGACTGTATTCCCCACAATCTGATAATAGAATCCACTACAATTAGTGTTCCTAATGAGAGGGCGCCTCAGCAAACCTAAAACTATAGTACGTTGCACCGTGTAATTACCAGAACGTTAATATAACCTGTTACGCGTCCCGACCTATTCTGATATAACGAACCAAAATTAGAAATAATCTCCTCAATATGAGTAAACAAATTTATTTTAACATAAATCTCAACTGTAAAAGAACTGTTTAATTTATGTGTAAGCGATCGTTCGTCCGGGCAACGAGTACAACAGGTCTACTTAAAGTAAGCGACACTTGCCATGCGATACCATTCATAACTTCTACTATTTCCAAGGGATTTTCTTATTACTAACCAAATCCCCCTACCATTCCTCATCCCTTCTACTTACAAGAAGCTGTAACGGGTAGTTACCATTTCCGACCTGATACAAATCTTCATTGACGCGATATTCATACGGGTTTATATCTGGTATATTCCCTGGGAAAGGGTTTTATGTCCTTAGATTAAACCTTTCCTATTCTTCGTAGGCAATAATCGCCATACCAGCTGATTACTTTAAACTACAAAAATAAACATCAATCATTAATATCGTCGCCATTTTGTTATGCTGCACATAAACCTTTTCTGCAATCAATTCTTCATCTATTTAACCACGGCCACGTTAAAGACGAGTATTCATATTCATGCTACACATATGTTTATGAAAATAATTTTTTCGGTAAAAAAATGATGAAAATTTAGTATTTTTTATAACCTTTTATAACCGATTTCTTGAAAGAAATGATACATTACACTTAAAGAAAAAAATACATTATAGTACAATTTTACTACACCTTATTGATTCAACCCTTAAACACTCTATGTAACAAGGGCACGAGAAAGTTAGCAGAGGGAAACAGTGGGGATCAGTTAGCAGTCGCGGTCCTCTGGTCCCACAAGCGATAGGGCAACTGCCGTGGCTGACTTTTGACTCCTGACAGGACACGACTATATCTAAAGTCGGTTCAGAATGTGTTTGCGCCTGATGTAAACACTATCACGAGGCGAACACGTGCAAGGGACGGTAAGCTATGAGTCCGGTTCACAATCATGCATCGGCAATTGGGCTACGTCTTACACTGGTACACTTAATCATTCGAAAAAGAGAATTATAGACTAATGAAAGTAATAAGACTATTCAATAATTTATGCTACAAGTTTTTAACTTACCATGTTATTATTTCATGTTTAAGGGGTCTGCAAAATCCGATTCCGATGACGACGAGGAACTGTCGTCAACAGCTATGACGAATGGCTCGATGTCTTCAATTATATTGTCTAATTTCCACATATTCGACTCTTCAACGTCCACCACATGTTTCACATATTTTTCCCACTTATCAGGTGTAACACGCGAGACACCTTCGGTTAACAGTCTGTGCACCTCTTTAATGTTAAAAGTAACATTGTTAGACGCAACATAATCTTTAACCTCAGCCCATAACATTTCTATTGGGTTTAATTCGCAGTGATAAGGAGGGGTTCTCAAAACTATTCTATTTGTTTCTTTAGCAATTTCATCGATAACGTATTTTTTGTAATTTGGCCTATGATAGGAAACGAGTTTTAGTAATTCGACCTTCAACATGGATTCATCTGAAAAAATCCCTTTGTCAGTCAACCAATTTCGAATTTGTTGCTTATTCCAACGGGTCGTAGGTAAGCGTTCTACTTGTACAGAATGATACGGAGCGTTGTCCATCACGATAACGCAGTTGTTGTCCAATTTCTGTATTATCGCGGAAAACCATTCTTTAAAATTTTCACCATTCATTTCTGAATGGTAGTCAGTATCTGATTTTGATTCGAAAATCAACAGTCCATCTTCTACAAAACCTTTTTGTGACCCAATATGAGTGACAATAAGTCTCTTACCCTTTCCAGTTGGACATTTTAAACCCGCCGACAGACCCCTCAGAAAAGCATCTTTACTGGAACAGACTGACTTATCTGTCCAAACCTTTGATTTCGTATGGCCTGCATTGACCCACGTTTCGTCCAAATAATAAATCGTACGACCTTCCTCACGATAGGCTTTTATTTTTCTTAAGTAATCTCTTCTCCATAGAATAATATCTTCTTTGTCCAAAAGTATGCTTTTACGGTTACGTTTCTCATACCTGAAATTTAGCTTTTTTAATATGTGAAACAAAGTGGTTCGTCTTAGGTTAGGTAAGCCTAACTGTTCGTCGGTATTAATTAAGTGTAGTACTTTATTTAAAGTCGGAAGTTCGTTTTTAAAAAATAACTCATGTACTTTCTTCCTTATAGCAGTTTTTAAAAAGTCATCCATATTATTAAAAATAGTTTTGGTTTTTGGTTTCCTTTTGGCAGGAGAATTCAGCGTACCCGTTTCTTTTTTTTCTTTAACGATTGAAAAAACACTTCGAGCAGAAATTTCTGCAGATATCGCTCCTTTCTGCAAGATGTCTTTGATACGGCATTCTGGATTTTCATCCTTTAAATTTTTATAAAGGCGTAAAATAACTTGTCTTTGCCCGGAGTGTATTACTTGTCCTCGTTTATTTTTTTTGACAGGGGATGACATTGCTTAAAACTTAATCCTTAAAAACTTAACAACACCACAAACTCACAAACACAAGTATAACAAACAACGATCTTAAATTATTCCACTCACAATTAAAAAATGTTAGGCACAATAAACAGACGAACAAATGTAACCCTGGACGTTTCCAGACTAACTGTTAATCGGGCGGCAGGATATTTCAGTTTTGTCACGAGGTCACTCAGCCAATAGGGTTGCCGAAATCGTTATGTTCACGTGAACAGTTCACCACTCCCTGGCGCAAACACATTCTGAACAGACAGTAGGCCCACTTCTACCGTTTAGGCCTAGCAAAATCCGATACGTGCCCGCTCTGCCTTGATGGTGTCATGATTGGGGACCACATTTCAACCTTTCCTGAGCTGGACGACCAGCTGTCCAGAATCGGTCGTTACTGGGAGGCTCGACGCCGAATGGTTCAGCAGCCAATTGCGAGCATTGGCTAAAATAAGTACAATTTTACAAGGTAATAAATACCTGAAAAATGTTCATAAAACGATAAAAAGTTTAATTAAAATTAAAATACCAACACAAATGAAAAAGAAAACAAAAAAGATTATATTAATACATGTTGGACCTAAATTCAAAGGAATAAAACTAATTAAAAAACAAACTCAAAACATCTTTTGAAACTGCATTGGAATTAAGAATGTGATCCGAAATAACATGGACAGTAACAAAATAAAATTTAATTAAGTGCAACGATTTTAGTACTTTTCCTAGCAGGAAATAAAAAAATTAATGATGATATAGGGAACACATGAATGCATAAAATTAGAATGCAATCTGACAACTCAAGCAATAAATAAACATTTCAACTTTCCAAACATTAATACATGAAATTAAATAAACAAAATAAATAACATAAATATATGAAGCAATATAGAAATACTCGTATACAAACACAAATTTAAAGCAAAAATTATTATTATTATAGTAGTTCCAAAACAATACAACAACAAAAAATATATATTTTTATTAGTAACTCACAGCACTGAATAATGCACGAATCTAAAGCGAAACGCGTCTGGGGAAAAATATCAACAAGTAGTGGATTTTTTGCCAAGTGATACCAAAAGTAGTAATTCAAAATATTTGTTTAAAGATTGGTCACCCTAACTACAATGTATGCAGCCCAGCCCAACTATAATAGAAATATTTATATAGCCTAGTTACCTGTCTATTATGCGTCTTCGTGTATAAAGCGCGCCCGTATTTAATTACAATATGTTAGGGAATATATGAAAAAGTAAATAGCTTTTAATTTAAAAATAAATAAAAAAATACACAAAACTTAAAAATTATTCATTTATTTACTGATACGCATTTCAATGACAAAGTCATCATCAACAGTGAGGGTTACTACTACAAACACTAACTTACAACTTTGAGTTGTAGTAGTAACACTCACTGATGATTATGACTTTGTTATTAAAATTCGTATGAGTAAATAAATAATTAATTTGTGAGTTTTGTATTTGTTTTTAACATAACCTCACAAGCTAAGCTCAAAGAATATTTGTAGCTATTAATTTGCACTTACCAAATTGTTTTATTGAAATATCCAATTAAGAACAGTTAAGAAACTTAGGATACAATTCAAAACCTACAATATCTATATTTTGTTTATTTTTAATATGGACAACTTTTCTCTGATGGACTACTTTCCAAACATGGTGGAATATTTTCATTCTCGTGAAAAGTTCCATTATCACTGTTATTCCATAGCACGCAGTCTTGGATTGACAATCTAGCTTTTTGTAACTATCGTACATTCGAAACTTCTGAAACCGTGTCTAGCAATTTTTGCCTCTTACGGTTCATGATATCTACCCAAATTGTAATTTTAACTTAAAGTATAGAAAGTGAAACCTAATATAGAGTAAGCTTTGAAGATAGTATTGGACTGTTATACAAAGAGAAATATCTCAAACTTTAGCCTCATTGCACTAGCCGCCCTAATGAACAAAGGGGATGATCCAGTCCTACTAGATAAATATAATTTAAAATCGCAGTCCTCCATACCATCCATTGCTTTGGGAATTCCACATTTTTTGAAGCTCTTCAAAACGGTTTCATATTTGTATTCCAGTCTTATAGAATTCATTCCAAAATAACTGAAAGGGAGGTTATTATCGTTTCTGAAGATGGGATGTATGTACGTTCACAATCCCACATCGACTGGGAGTAAAGTTTCTAAAACTGTCTTTGAAAGGCCTATAACAGATCCGTCTAGAGGCTGAAGTACGGATGTTAATCCGCCTGGAATTACTGCCTAATCAGTTTTCATATCTGCCAGCTTTTCCTTTACGGTGTCAGTCAAACGCTCTTTGAAACTATCTAGGAATAATGGACTTTTTTCCTTCACCAAAGCACCTGGCCATTGAATCCACACTGTTTCGCTCCAATCTAAGACTAACTTTTCCTCCATCCGTCCTTTCTTTTGGGCACGGACAATAACACCTTATGGAAGTTTTTTCTTAGGTAAAGTTTGCCGTTTAAGAACAACATATGGCCGTAACTTGTGGCCTTCAACAGTAACTGTAAGTATAACCGCGCATGGTTGCTTCTCGTATCCTGCTGGCCTGATCGATACCGACTTGACTCCCTTCGTCCAACTGAAGTAGCCGTTGACATATCCAAAAATATGGGCCATTAATCAACGTTTCCAATTTGAGATAATACAAAATTATTCCTCATGCTCAGTTGTAAGATAAATCGATGAAACTCAATAATTTTATCTTCATATTCATAGGGTGAACGTTGAGCTAAACGTGTCCGCCTTCGAAACGAAAGAGCATGTTAACAAAGAAACCTTGCACACCAACCAAGACTTTGCACGAAATTATGTATTATTGATGTAAAGACGTTCAGCAATTCGCCTTGCTTGAGCTTGTATCACTTCCGTAGCCTCTGCAAAAGCTGCACTTCTTTTTTCTTGTATAAAATTGACTAGCTGCGTCTCTACATTTGGATACATCACTTTCTTCCCAAGAAAAGATCGCCTATAACGAGTTGTAGGACGTAATTTTGCTCTATATTTTTTCCACTCCCGGACTTCCGTTTCCGGTACATCAAATTCGCTTAATGCGGTGCGATTGTAATTGTCTTCTGCATGTTTTATTACTAAAAGATTAAATATTGCAGTATACGATGAGCGGGTCTTTTCACACATTTTAAATAAAACTCAGTTAACCTATAAACAATGTTTACTACCTACTGTTCAGGTCGACTATCAATTGCAAATGAAAGCCCTTAGTAAGAAGTGTAGTGCAGCTTTAAATTTAGCTTGAAGGCAAGAACAATTACCCTCCCCTATTATATTCGATCCTGGCAAATTGTAGGAGGTAATGAGCACATCTGATGTAGTCCAAATATCTATGGTTTTTGTCATTAGAATTAGGCCTATTCGTTCATAACGCGCACTCTTTCTTTGTAAAAATAATTCATAATTTTTGCAAATAAGAAAAGCAAATCAAACATCTGAATAATTGTATTTCATTTATTACAATGCTAGAGGATAGACAATGAGTTTCTTCATTTTATTAGGCTTTTTATAAAGCTCGAATGTTCCAAATTTAATCCAGCAATGGTCAGTGATTGTCCTTGTACCTTGTTTATGGTTATTGCGAGACGTAAAGGAAATTGTAGTTGCTTGAAATCAATAGGTAGATCGGATGAAATCATCGAAATAAGACCATAACTCCCCTGAACTTACCATCTATGATTTCTGCCCGGATCAAGTTGGGTGTCAGATTTTTTGTGGTGATTCTAGTACCGTTGCATAGCTTTCCCAATAATCCCAGGCCTTTGAGCCCTGTGGATAGTTCTACACCAAACTTCACTCGCACCATCCTATTGATGTTAAACAAACCCTTTAAATTTCATCAACTTCTGTTCATTGGTTTAGGCGTCTATAAGATACAAACAACACACGTACATACATACAACGGTTTTTGAAACATCCTAGGCCTCCGTGTCGGAGCACTGTGGATGGTTCTACACCAAAATTTACTCGCACCATTCTATTGATGTTAAACAAACCCTTTAAATTTCATCAACCTCTGTTCATTGGTTTAGGCGTCTATAAGATACATACAACACACGTGCATACATACAACGGTTTTTGAAACATCCTAGGCCTCCGTGTCGGAGCACTGTGGATGGTTCTACACCAAAATTTACTCGCACCATTCTATTGATGTTAAACAAACCCTTTAAATTTCATCAACCTCTGTTCATTGGTTTAGGCGTCTATAAGATACATACAACACACGTGCATACATACAACGGTTTTTGAAACATCCTAGGCCTCCGTGTCGGAGCACTGTGGATGGTTCTACACCAAAATTTACTCGCACCATCCTATTGATGTTAAACAAACCCTTTAAATTTCATCAACCTCTGTTCATTGGTTTAGGCGTCTATAAGATACATACAACACACGTGCATACACACAACGGTTTTTGAAACATCCTAGGCCTCCGTGTCGGAGCACTGTGGATGGTTCTACACCAAAATTTAATCGCACCATTCTATTGATGTTAAACAAACCCTTTAAATTTCATCAACCTCTGTTCATTGGTTTAGGCGTCTATAAGATACATACAACACACGTGCATACATACAACGGTTTTTGAAACATCCTAGGCCTCCGTGTCGGAGCACTGTGGATGGTTCTACACCAAAATTTACTCGCACCATCCTATTGATGTTAAACAAACCCTTTAAATTTCATCAACTTCTGTTCAGTGGTTTAGGCGTCTATAAGATACATACAACACACGTACATACATACAACGGTTTTTGAAACATCCTAGGCCTCCATGTCGGAGCACTGTGGATGGTTCTACACCAAACTTCACTCGCACCATCCTATTGATGTTAAACAAACCCTTTAAATTTCATCAACCTCTGTTCATTGGTTTAGGCGTCTATAAGATACATACAACACACGTGCATACATACAACGGTTTTTGAAACATCCTAGGCCTCCATGTCGGAGCACTGTGGATGGTTCTACACCAAACTTCACTCGCACCATCCTACTGATGTTAAACAAACCCTTTAAATTTCATCAACCTCCGTTCATTGGTTTAGGCGTCTATAAGATACATACAACACACGTACATGCATACAACGGTTTTTGAAACATCCTAGGCCTCCGTGTCGGAGCACTGTGGATGGTTCTACACCAAAATTTACTCGCACCATTCTATTGATGTTAAACAAACCCTTTAAATTTCATCAACCTCCGTTCATTGGTTTAGGCGTCTATAAGATACATACAACACACGTACATGCATACAACGGTTTTTGAAACATCCTAGGCCTCCGTGTCGGAGCACTGTGGATGGTTCTACACCAAAATTTACTCGCATCATCCTATTGATGTTAAACAAACCCTTTAAATTTCATCAACCTCCGTTCATTGGTTTAGGCGTCTATAAGATACATACAACACACGTGCATACACACAACGGTTTTTGAAACATCCTAGGCCTCCGTATCGGAGCACTGTGGATGGTTCTACACCAAAATTTACTCGCACCATTCTATTGATGTTAAACAAACCCTTTAAATTTCATCAACCTCCGTTCATTGGTTTAGGCGTCTATAAGATACATACAACACACGTGCATACACACAACGGTTTTTGAAACATCCTAGGCCTCCGTGTCGGAGCACTGTGGATGGTTCTACACCAAAATTTACTCGCACCATCCTATTGATGTTAAACAACCCCTTTAAATTTCATCAACCTCCGTTCATTGGTTTAGGCGTCTATAAGATACATACAACACACGTGCATACACACAACGGTTTTTTAAACATCCTAGGCCTCCGTGTCGGAGCACTGTGGATGGTTCTACACCAAAATTTACTCGCACCATCCTATTGATGTTAAACAAACCCTTTAAATTTCATCAACTTCTGTTCAGTGGTTTAGGCGTCTATAAGATACATACAACACACGTACATACATACAACGGTTTTTGAAACATCCTAGGCCTCCGTGTCGGAGCACTGTGGATGGTTCTACACCAAACGTCACTCGCACCATCCTATTGATGTTAAACAAACCCTTTAAATTTCATCAACGTCTGTTCAGTGGTTTAGGCGTCTATAAGATACATACAACACACGTACATACATACAACGGTTTTTGAAACATCCTAGGCCTCCGTGTCAGAGCACTGTGGATGGTTCTACACCAAAATTTACTCGCACCATCCTATTGATGTTAAACAAACCCTTTAAATTTCATCAACCTCCGTTCATTGGTTTAGGCGTCTATAAGATAAATACAACACACGTACATGCATACAACGGTTTTTGAAACATCCTAGGCCTCCGTGTCGGAGCACTGTGGATGGTTCTACACCAAAATTTACTCGCACCATTCTATTGATGTTAAACAAACCCTTTAAATTTCATCAACCTCCGTTCATTGGTTTAGGCGTCTATAAGATACATACAACACACGTACATACATACAACGGTTTTTGAAACATCCTAGGCCTCCGTGTCGGAGCACTGTGGATGGTTCTACACCAAAATTTACTCGCACCATCCTATTGATGTTAAACAAACCCTTTAAATTTCATCAACCTCCGTTCATTGGTTTAGGCGTCTATAAGATACATACAACACACGTGCATACACACAACGGTTTTTGAAACATCCTAGGCCTCCGTATCGGAGCACTGTGGATGGTTCTACACCAAAATTTACTCGCACCATTCTATTGATGTTAAACAAACCCTTTAAATTTCATCAACCTCCGTTCATTGGTTTAGGCGTCTATAAGATACATACAACACACGTGCATACACACAACGGTTTTTGAAACATCCTAGGCCTCCGTGTCGGAGCACTGTGGATGGTTCTACACCAAAATTTACTCGCACCATTCTATTGATGTTAAACAAAAACTTTAAATTTCATCAACCTCCGTTCATTGGTTTAGGCGTCTATAAGATACATACAACACACGTACATACATACAACGGTTTTTGAAACATCCTAGGCCTCCGTGTCGGAGCACTGTGGATGGTTCTACACCAAAATTTACTCGCACCATCCTATTGATGTTAAACAAACCCTTTAAATTTCATCAACCTCCGTTCATTGGTTTAGGCGTCTATAAGATACATACAACACACGTGCATACACACAACGGTTTTTGAAACATCCTAGGCCTCCGTGTCGGAGCACTGTGGATGGTTCTACACCAAAATTTACTCGCACCATTCTATTGATGTTAAACAAACCCTTTAAATTTCATCAACTTCTGTTCAGTGGTTTAGGCGTCTATAAGATACATACAACACACGTACATACATACAACGGTTTTCGAAACATCCTAGGCCTCCGTGTCGGAGCACTGTGGATGGTTCTACACCAAAATTCACTCGCACCATCCTATTGATGTTAAACAACCCCTTTAAATTTCATCAACCTCTGTTCATTGGTTTAGGCGTCTATAAGATACATACAACACACGTGCATACACACAACGGTTTTTGAAACATCCTAGGCCTCCGTGTCGGAGCACTGTGGATGGTTCTACACCAAAATTTACTCGCACCATTCTATTGATGTTAAACAAAAACTTTAAATTTCATCAACCTCTGTTCATTGGTTTAGGCGTCTATAAGATACATACAACACACGTGCATACACACAACGGTTTTTGAAACATCCTAGGCCTCCGTGTCGGAGCACTGTGGATGGTTCTACACCAAAATTTACTCGCACCATTCTATTGATGTTAAACAAAAACTTTAAATTTCATCAACCTCCGTTCATTGGTTTAGGCGTCTATAAGATACATACAACACACGTACATACATACAACGGTTTTTGAAACATCCTAGGCCTCCGTGTCGGAGCACTGTGGATGGTTCTACACCAAAATTTACTCGCACCATCCTATTGATGTTAAACAAACCCTTTAAATTTCATCAACCTCCGTTCATTGGTTTAGGCGTCTATAAGATACATACAACACACGTGCATACACACAACGGTTTTTGAAACATCCTAGGCCTCCGTGTCGGAGCACTGTGGATGGTTCTACACCAAAATTTACTCGCACCATTCTATTGATGTTAAACAAACCCTTTAAATTTCATCAACTTCTGTTCAGTGGTTTAGGCGTCTATAAGATACATACAACACACGTACATACATACAACGGTTTTCGAAACATCCTAGGCCTCCGTGTCGGAGCACTGTGGATGGTTCTACACCAAAATTCACTCGCACCATCCTATTGATGTTAAACAACCCCTTTAAATTTCATCAACTTCTGTTCAGTGGTTTAGGCGTCTATAAGATACATACAACACACGTGCATACACACAACGGTTTTTGAAACATCCTAGGCCTCCGTGTCGGAGCACTGTGGATGGTTCTACACCAAAATTCACTCGCACCATCCTATTGATGTTAAACAACCCCTTTAAATTTCATCAACTTCTGTTCAGTGGTTTAGGCGTCTATAAGATACATACAACACACGTACATACACACAACGGTTTTTGAAACATCCTAGGCCTCAGTGGCGGAGCACTGTCGCCTCGATGGATCTACATCAAACTTAACACGAACATCTTTGGGATTATGTTGAACAATCCTTTAAAATTTTATTAACTTATGTTGAGCGGTATAGGCGTTCATAAAACATATACGTATACACATATATACATACATCGGTTTTTAACCATTGAAAACACTTGGGGCGAAGCCCTGTGGATGGATCTAAGAAAACGTAATCTGTGATTCGACAATGGTCAAGTGACCGAAAGGCGCCTCATCACTCAAGGTAAAATCATTGCACTTAATGGTGGATAAAATTACTTACAATAGTAATATATTAACTTCATAAAGTCAGTGCAACGGAAAACAATGGATAACGTAAAATATCAAGAATTTAACACCTACCAAGGTAAACAACTGTACCGTAAATATCTTAACCTCAAAATCAAACTCCAGAATTGCATCAACAAAAAGACACTTTAATAAAAAATGCTTAACACTTAATATAACACCAGGAACATCCGCACTAGAAAAATTAAGAAAAAGTAATCAGTGATTCGACAATGGTCAAGTGACCGAAAGGCGCTCATCACTCAAGGTAAAATCATTGCACTTAGTGGTGGATAAAATTACTTACAATAGTAATATATTAACTTCATATATATATATATATATATATATATATATATATATATATTATAACATAAAGTACGAGGCTTTAGATTAAATTAAGTTAGTTGCTAAAATAAATCATCTATAGGATTTAGCAAGAAAGACACAAATAGTTTTCTAGGCGGACAAAGCAGGTACCATGTCATTATCCTTTCCACGAAAACTATAAGTTGAGTCCGGCAAATTGACAATAAAAGATCCAAAGCTTGTTAAGATGGGAAATCCAGCGGCCAATATAGCCTGGGGAATTAACCGTGTACCGTTAGGTTTAGATAATGGTAGAACTGTGGGAAACTTACAAAGAACGTATTGGTGGTAGTGGGAGAGATTAGATTTTTAATAAAAACTAAATGATCGGAAGTTTAGGGGAAGAGTCTTCGAAAGAGTCTGAGAGAAACACAGGCAGGTTGGTGGGGACCAGGACGGAAGTGTTGTAAAGGGAGAAATTGATTAAATTAAGTAAAGAGTTTTTTTTATAAGTAAATTTTAAAAGTGCGACGTAAATGTTTTTTTTTTGAAATATAAAGTAAGTTTTTTTTGTGTCAAGTGTAAGCGCGGAAGTGAACAAAGCCAGGATTCCAGGGACTCTTCAGAACAATAAGTATATTTGAATATAAGTGTAGCCAACAGACATCTATCTTTTAGTTTAAAACAAATTTTAAGTTCATCAAAATTTATAAAAATTATTCTAGTCACCATTTCTAATTTAAAAGCAAAATCCCGTAATAGCGACCCCGAGAGCAAGAATAACATTTTAATACTGTTTTTTTGTTATGTTATTCTATTAGAAATCTAAGGCATCAGAAGTCCACCTTTTATCATTGTAATATTAGTTAAGATATCAATCCAGTCACTGCAAAATATTAATATAAATTTGGAATAATGTGTAGAGTTAATTAAAGAGAATAAATGCGTGATGTTTAAAAATTGATAAAATTGTTAATTCTTTATAAACCTGAAGGTGAGACATTAATAGGTAAGGTAAATAAATAACATTTAAAAATAAATATAATTATAACAAAAGTTAAGTTATAATATATATGTATATATATATATATATATATATATATATATATATATATATATATATATATATATAGAAGGAGTATATATAAGTATAAGGCGGGAAGGAAAGAGAGAGAGAGAGAGAGAGAGAGAGAGAGAAGACCTCTAACTCTATTCTATTTACATAACACACCAGAGACGTTCTACTCTTTGACAAAGAATAACCACCTGACATTGGTATGTTCAAACGGAATATAAATGACTCACTGCTGCAACTTAAATTTTAATGACTTAACCTTTGCTTAACGTTGTCTTGTCAGACCTTTGTTTCGTGCGCTCTATCTCTCCTCGGTACCACTAACTGTAAAATGAATAATGCCGCTTCCATCAATTCACGATATGAACCCTCCTCTTGCTCTCTAGGACGGCAATTCCTTCAATCGCCTCTCTTACCTGTTTACACATTTAACGTTAGGGAATTTCAATTGATCCAGGAGCCTTACTCGGCATTTATCCAAATACTTTTTTTAGTATAGCAAAGTGTGTGATCTACTGTGGATTAGATACTTGGCCCCTTTTTCCAAATGATTCTCCCTATTATTCTTTTAAGAAATATTAGTTTTGCTTGAAGATACTTGGATTGATGGTTTATAAAGACCATTTTCCATGTTACCTAAGGCCATCTTGTACATTTCCCAAGTTATTCTAGCCGCAGATATAACCCAACTCCCGTTCAATAACTATGAAAAATTATAAAAGAAACTGGAATTTGCTACACAAGCTTTGAGTTGATGAGGTTATGTTTGAGACAATGGAATTTAAATTTAGATAGTTTAATGAGTACTAACTTTCTATAAATAAAGATGTTATTTGTTTGTTTAAACTATTTTATTGATGAAATCGTAACACACGCACTCCTACACACATACACACACGCACTCTCACACACACTTAAACGTCCCCCCCCCGTTGCAGAATAATATATTTATTATATATTTATATATCTGCTGCTCACACCGTTTTGGGTACCGTGTTAAGATCCCTAAATTTTGTCTTGTGTTCCCGCGTAATGTACCACGCCCAAATGCAAGTCTATTTCCGCTGAAATCTACCTTAACGTTTGTACGACCTCCCCTAAGTTGGTTGGCAGGTTTGTTAGGTCTGTATTTAGTCGCACATGTCAGTAAAATAGTCAGCTGGAAAGAAACAACATTTATATGAACACACAAAATTTTCAAAGAATGTGACCACTTCATGAGATCTGCAGGCACAGCAAGGGGACGTGCAAAATATGATCATGTTTAAGATACCTATTTTAAAAGGATCCTGAGTTCTTTAAACATGACCTGCCAGTAGACATCGTCTCTGGGCTTCAATGCAAAAAACCAACTAATTTTTAGAATAGCTCAATAAATTGGTTTTTGGGAG
Organism: Prosapia bicincta; assembly: GCA_036971475.1. NCBI lineage: Eukaryota > Metazoa > Arthropoda > Insecta > Hemiptera > Cercopidae > Prosapia > Prosapia bicincta. Next base: position 156,819,192 of record JBAIZL010000001.1, read on the forward strand.
AGAACTCGTTTGAAGAAACATTAGATTCTGAATTTTATATATTTAATAATTAATGAAATTTAATTAAAACTGTACTTTGATTTTATAATCATTATTTATCAGTTGGAAAAAACTAAAAGGTTTTATTGGTTGTTCAACACAGGATAAATTCAAATATTGTAAGTTTTGATAGTGCATTTAATTACTGATTTAAACTAAACTAATTGTCTTTTCAAATAAATCATATTTAGATCTCTCTTTATCTGCACAAATTATTAATTAAAAGTTCGTTAATTTTCACATGTTTAAAACCTACATTTCATATACAATTCATTAATTACATTTACATATTTAAAAAAAATTATTTCCAAATTATGGATTTTTCTGGTCATTTCAAAATGTCGATGATAGTTCTACGTGGCCTAGTTCTCAAGTTAGCATTTTTCGGCACTTAGAAAATTTTTCACTTCACTCTCGTTTGTCAAATTTAGTTAGTTATTACAATTTCATGCTATTATAATTTTTAATTTGTCTTAATTATACTTATTCAAAATTTTACTGACTTCTTGACTCTTTACTATGTTTATTATACCATAAATTAAAACCTTATTATTTAAATATTAAAATTGTTATTTAAAAAAAAAGAAACTATTAATTTCTTAATTGAAACGTTAATTCAGACCGTTTCAACACACGCTTGCACACACACACACACGCGCGCACACACCACAACCACACACACACACACACACACACACACGCACACCACACACACACACAAACACACACACGCGCGCGCGCACACACCACACACACACACACACACACACACACACACACATACAGACACACACACACACACACATACACACACACATACAGACACACACACACTGTCTCTCTCTCTCTTTTTTTCGAATTACTGGAGTCAAAATTTGCCCTTATTTTAATTATATCAGAACATATTTTACTGCTTCATTTACTACATTTAAAATAAACTTACAAGCTGATGTCTTTAATTAACGGACATTAGTACAGTACAGTTTTAAATTAGGTATTTGTATAAAGCAAATTCATTTTAACCATTATAAAACATAGCGAAGTATAGTTTTATTTGAAGTAGTTCATATAAAAAATAAATCAAATTTTTAAATCAGTAGTTGGTACAATTTACAGTCACGTAGTAAAACAAGAGAGAAATAAGTGACTCGTGTTAAAATCAAAGAAAGCTTTTCTCTTTATTACTAGGAATGTTGTGATATAAACAGATTGCTACAGTTGTTCTCAACTTGTCTCTATATGCTACCGCTTACAAGTAGGAGTATCTTAGAGATCAGATATTGGACATTTAAAGATTTATGTCATTTCCTGTATCGGAAGTTTGAAATGAAGGGATTTGACTGCAATCCTTATTTATTATTTAGTTTCTTTAGAAAATATTTATGTGACTTCAATTGTGTGTGGGTGAAACGGAGATAAATCCGTGTAGCTTTGTTCCAGAAGAAAGTATACCTGCATTGATACTATTTATTGGGACAAGATTTACACTTTCGTAGTAAAGACATAACAACAAAATGTATTAGAAAATATTTGTAAATTATTATTACTTAGCGTTTTAAATCTAGATTAGTAGACTGTAATGTTTTCTCGCTTCTCTTGAACTGTCACGCAACTTTCTAAATATTGTTTTAAATATGTTAGATATATTTATGGTTTATTAGGAAACTGGGTTATGGTCTATTAAATACCTTCAGCTTCATAGAGGTAATGTAGGAGTACAACAGAAGCACACCGAGTGGATTTTAAAATGTGTATAGTTATATATTAAGTAAAAACAATATTACGTTCAAGGGGAGTATATGCAATATGTAAAACAGTTTCACAAAATAGCAGTAATAAAATGTAATTTTATCGCTTCAGAGAAAATAATTTGTTGTAAAGATATGATGCCCGTCTATATTTTCAATCTTTGTGAAAAAGTAGGTCTCAAAAAACAGTTAGGAATCGTCCGCGGTCTAACATGTGGAATCTAACCGCTTCTTATGGTACCAGACCACGGTTTTAGGGACCAATAGAAGCCAGATTTTTCATAGCTTCAATGATTACAGCTCCGTTGATCGGAATGAGCTCCACCACGGAAGAGACTTCGTTGGCCGCGGAGAGGTGGAGTTAGACTTTATCCGAGGGAAGTCCGTCAATAGCCGAAGGGCCAATAAACACTTTTATTTTTACAACGCAAATATAATTTCAAGCTATTGCTTAATCACAAGGATAGTGAAATACCTTTTATAGAGTTAATTCTCTTAATTATAATTTTTTTTTGAGAACATGAATGGTTTTTTATATTTGCAATTCGAATATATGCCAATTTTATAATTCTTTTATAAATATCAATAAATTCACAAATTGATAACTATGTTACTAAGTAAATTAAATTATAAGTTGTACTGACAAAATAATTTCACTTTATAGATTTCTTAAAGAGCAGATTTACAAGTTATTTAAATGTTAGATGCTGATTTGGTTGTTTATGTGGTTGGAGTAATAAAATAATGTATAAATGCATAAAACTTTCATTTTTTGATGAACTATATCAAATTCTTATGTTTACGATAGATAACAATCAATATAATATTTAATATATATACATTTTATCTCACCTAGTAACTTTGAATAGATCTAAATTAAGTAACATAAATCAACAACTTTTATAACTAAAAATAATATAAGTATTATTTTAAGAAGAGAGGATGTATGTATTTATAAAGATGGGCAAGTATCATGGATGATGTATAGCGTATAGGAAATGTAAAATGGAACTAACAGGAACTGGGTTAAACTTGTGATGTTTTATTCAACATGGATACGAAAATTACAATATCGAGACTAAGTAAAGAAATCTAGCATTCAGACGAAGAACATAGTTTAAAGACACTTGTAAGGGTCTTGAATCTATAATTCAGGATGGAAATAAACTTTCGGTTTGAAAACCAAGAGCAAACTGATTTAGTAGAGGAAGACCACCTACAGAAGAATAAAAAATAAGTAAGAAGAAAACGGGTGGGATGATTTGCGGAGGTGGAAAAGTATTACAAGCATTGTATAACGAATGTTTAAATTAAATGGAATTGAACAGAGAAAACAGTGAATGATTAAAATATGGAAAGGAAGACGGTCGTAGTAGGGAAAGTCAATTTAGAGGAGAATAAAAATGTTAGAAAAAAAGGTTAATGTTAGAAAAAAAAAGTTAAACATATTTGAGAAAGTGAATACGTACTACGGACGTTATGGAGCCAAAAGACATGTTAAATTAACATTGTACCCGGCCCGGCGGAACATAGAGCGGTGCTCTTAGATATTTGTACGTAATAGAAACGCGTTAGGTTCGAGTATGATATGCTTTATAATTATTACTGATACTGCCGTTGTACATACATAAATATCAATAAAGAAAAAGGCGCTAAAGGGCGGAGGGGAATGTCGCTACAATGACGTGTTCTTAGGAGCTTTAACGCCATTTTGTCCACTGACTACTGTTACGTGTTGTGTCATTAATCTGAGCAGAGAAATGTTGACAGATCATTTTTTAAGGCTACAGTCAAGTGATTCTGTCAGTCGCAATAATCTTCAAGTGTAATATGTGGCTTATGTGAAACGAAGAAGGCAACTTAATACAATATTAGGTTGGCCTCAATATAATATTTTTGCCATTTTATAACCATTATATTAGTTTTAATAAGAACTAATACTAGCGTATAGCTTGTTTGCATTAGATTGATGCAATAGTAATGTCGATATGTATAGATTATTTACATTCATACTGCTACAACATTTGACTGTTACATTGAAATAATTTTGCATATAAGTATTTTAAATTTAGAAAAATTTCGTGTCTCACAGGATATCGTGTTCTAGAAATATTAAACTATGACAGTGAAAACTTCAATTCTGATTTTATATGGTGTATATTATTAAACGAGTTCAGGGTCGTAAATAGAATACAGCGTCTGGATAGTTATCCACGGCTGGGAAGTTCAATAAGAATTAGGATTAAATCATTGTAATAGGGTAAAGTTAACCCTAAGGTTACTCCAATGAAGGAAAATTATAGTTCATATGGTAGACTTTGCTTATTATACTTATAACATTATAAAGAGAATTTATGAATATAATAATTTACAAGTGTAAAGTAAGTAATTTATAAATGTAATAAAATTAAAATCAACATCACTTCTTGAATGCTAAGAGACGGCGTACTGAGCACAGCAACACAGTACAATCAATATGCCAACATAATCATCTAAGTAGCACGTGATGTGGATAGGGTAGGGGGTGTTGATGTTGACAGCTTCCCTAAACTGTGTGTGTGGCAGCTGTCAACGTTAAGTAATACCTTACAACCTGGCTTCAGGTTAATACATTAACATATCAGGAAAATTAACTCCTTACCTTCACAGACATAAAATCCCAACCTGACAAGACGTTGCCCTAACATTTAAACATTATTCTTTAATTAAATTAAGAATTTACAAAAAAAACTTAATTAAATAAATTTTACGAACTATCAACGCAAAGTAATGAAAGTAAACTCATATTTCCGACTGTTACAATATTCATTACAAAATTTTAAAATACAGAATATCCTCCTAAACCACATTAAGACCATGCGGATCAATTACTCTCCTAAGTTTTTGATTTCTCGAGATTCACCTTTGTGATGCGTTTGTAAAGAAATACATTTAATTTTGTAAAAACTAACCGACATGCCATATGTAACATTTTGAATTGAATTTAATTCCGAAGTAATAAATCAAAGATAAGACTATAAGCTTAAGCTCGCTTAATGAAACTCTTTTTATTCATAAAGTTACATCAGAGTGCCCTTTTGGTCTTCTAGCTCATTAATTAAACAAGTGTAGTCTATATAATCTCAACGCGATTGGCAAATAGTTTATTCTAGACGATTGTGCCATAAATTTGGTTTTTGCGTTAACACGGTGAAACAATTTCATTAGGTCTAAACCAGATGACACATAAAAGATATAAATATATGTTTAGACAAATATATATATATATATATATATATATATATATATATAGGTAAGCCAATAAAATTCATACATCATTGGTACTTTCAAAATCGAAGAAATAAATTACTATTGAAAACATATAAAAAAGTTCATTTCGGATAATATCGTAATCGAGCAGACCGCTAAGGATCATAATTATCTATAGCTTATCATATTTCAGAATAGCTTTGGAGAATATTTAGTATTGAAAATGAGGATTGGTTTTCTACAGAAGGTATTTGCTCTATTTATGTTCGCTACCATTGGTATGTTATATTTACATCGAATATTATTACCTTAGGTGGTATGATACATTAATATCTGAGTGGAAGGTTTATGTTAATATTTGAGGCTGACAGGCATCTTATGTTAACATTTTAGGGGAATAATTTAGCTCAAATTAAAAAACTTTAATATTACCTAAAATAACACTATTTTATCATCTGCAATGGCTGCGTATGTAAATATCTGCAATGAAATACTGCGTTATTGTTTTAAAAATATTTCAAAAACAAGAATACTTTTATTGCATATATTAATCAAAGCTTTTCGCCGATAAAATAGTACCAGCATCTTATAAACATATGATTCTTTGTAGTACATATGATTTAATTTTTGTAAAAATATTTTGTGAGATAATTATTTTCCTGTAGATGCTGGCACTATTTTATCGGCGAATAATATATGCAATAAAAGTATTCTTGCTTTTGAAATATTTATTAAATATATTACAAGAAAACATATCACCACCTTTAATATATAATATAATATATATATATATATATATATATATATATATATATATATATATATATATATATATGTGTGTGTGTGTGTGTGTGTGTGTGTGTGTGTGTGTGTGTGTGTGTGTGTGTGTGTGTGTGTGTGTGTGTGTGTGTGATGAATAGTTATTATCTGGAGTACATCCATTCATTCTGCAGTCCATAAATTCGCAGTTCCGACGTTTCGCTAGAATCCATCCAGCATTGACGAGGTGAACCCATCAACAGTAGAAGAGCGAACTACTGTTGTTGGGCTCACCTCGTCAATGCTGGATTTATTCTAGCGAAACGTCGAAACTGCGAATTTATGGACTGCAGAATGAACGGATGTACTCTAGATCAGGGGTTCTCAACCTTTTAGGCTCTGAGCCCCCCTTCACACTTTGGTGTGAGGTCACGCCTCCCTTCACAGATTAAGTTAATTTTGACTTATATATGATCAATTTACTTATAATATGTTTAAGTAATAACCAGAAAAATGTTCGCTACTTTTGTAGTGCTAGTGTGAGGGCTGGCACTCTTTCTCGTTAACTATTTTTTGTATGATTGGATAAAATTTTGACAAAGAACACCGCAGGTCACTTTCCACATCTAGTCTGGCTCGATATTTAGATTTTATATTAGCCAGGGCTGAAAATCCTGTCTCGCATAGATAAGTTGATGAAAATTGTACAAGCAACTTGACTGCCTCCATTGCTACTTCTGGGTAAACAGGAAGATATAGTAGCCAGAAATCTTCGAGATCCATGTTTGGGAAATCCAATTTAGCTTTGGAATCACATTGCAAGTCAATTGTTTGTTCTTGAATGTGATCAGGAGGTATATCAATGTTGATTTGAAAGGGGTCTCTTGTTAACTTGAATTCCCAGTTTTCCGAGCTTATATCTGGGAAATAGGCTCCGATTTTGTTCTTCCGAGACAACAAATGCTCAGATATTAGGTCCTTCATTTCATTTACTAGGTCTTTTGGAAGACTTTGGGTATCATCGACGAGATTTTGGAAAGGAAGAAAAGTTCGTTGAGTAAAGAAATAGAGCTTTATAGCTCTATTAAGCTATAAAAAAATTTCAATGATTGTGTGTTTGTGTCCAACATCAAATTCAATTTTTTTTAAAATTTGTTGACGCCTCCCCTGAAATTCTTCTACGCCCCCCCAGAGGGGCGCGCCCCCCAGGTTGAGAACCGCTGCTCTAGATACTAACTATTCATCATATTTTTCCATCCGTGAAGGAATACGTATCAGCATATATATACATATATATATATATATATACATACATACATACATTCATACATACATATATATATATATATATATATATATATATATATGTATGTATGTATATATATATATATATATATATATATATATATATATATATATATATATATATATACATTTACATATATAAAAATATATATACGTTACTTAAGATATAATTACCTAAGATATTACCTCTTTAGTGACATGTCCCCCTAATACCTGAAGAAACTTACCACTTTTAAAACATGAAGAGATTTGCCACTTTAATACGTCATTTATGTAAATATTTAAGATAAAATGTTATGTTAGTATCCGAAGTGATACAAAGTTAAACATCTTTCTATTTTAAAGCAACAACATCCTCTTAATATTGATGTCCTCAGTTAACTTTATTTCCCACAATGAAATCGACCTTTATAACAATCTCCAGGTAATTTAAAAGACCTTACTGTTGTATACTTAGGCTAAACGTCTTCAAAGAAATGATATAGAGCATATATAATCCGTTCTCTAAAAGCAACTGCATGGTTTATTCTACTGGAAATTGTAATATCGGAGCAGTTTCACTATAAGAGGCACTTCTGCCTTTCTCATTCTATTCTTGTTCTAAATATATCTGTACGTGTTCAGTGATTTTCTTTGGTTCTCATCGTTTTATGATGTTAAAAGCATACATGTAGATTATAATTTTAAATTCATAAAAACCTCTTAACCACAAACGTTCTTTACTTTACCCCTATGTACATTTCAGTTAACAAGTAACCATCCTCAGTGGGATAACATACAAAGACTGATTTTATTGTTTCATAACTGAAATTATCTTTAATAAATAAATCTCCTACACACACCGCACACACACAACACACGAGCACGCGCTCTCTCATAGCAAAAGATTTTTTAAATTACTATAAACATTAAATACAGATGAAAAATTATTTTATATTGAAAAACAAAAGAAATGGAATGTCCTTATATGTTACTTTAATGTAGTGTTTTCTTTCATAAAATATTTGTTTCATTTTCATGAAAAAAGAGAAATTGAAATATTAGCAAATATGAGGTGTCGATGAGGACTTCGACGGTAGATATCTGCGACACACCACTCCACAAAGTTGTAATGTAGTAAAAGCTTTTTTATCTTCACTTAATTAATATTTACGCAGCCATTAAATGAAATGGAATTTAATGATACGGTTTTATGGAACAATTCCCAGGAGCGGACTAAAATCCGGATAAAAAAGTCATTTTGTTTAAGGCCGTACGAAATTAATGGTCTCTTATTTCTTTACCAAGATAACGTTGAAGATTGTACGCGCTCATAGCGTATATTTACCGAGGAAAACCTTTTTGTAATTAAAGAGCAGAATTCTCTAAAACTAGGTTTATAAACCTAGTGAATGTTTGAGCTTTTGACATTATGCAAAATTGTATATTTCTTTAGAATTTTATATTTTGAGACACGACAGTATTTTCAGTGGCTACAAATCAAGTTGTTATTAGGCGACAAGCTTAAATCGATAATCGATCTTCGACAGTCAGTCATCGTAGTGGCTTTAAAAGTACCAATAAGCAACGTTAAGATCAAATTAAGTTTAGCTGATGAGACGATAGACCTGTTGATCACTTTTATCACGAACCTAGACCATTAGTGTAGATGTAAAAGGCTCAACACAGATTTATATTAGAGCATGACAATTGCTTTAGCTAATCATTTGGCCTTAGTACGTAATAAAGAAATTCAATTGATGTACTCGCTTTCTGGGATATAAAGAAGGCTTAAGAAGAGGGTGAAGAAACATAGGTTTTGAATTTATTTAACACTTTCGATTTAACATAGATATTCTGTGGTAATATATATATATATATATATATATATGAAGTGTCTAGAGCAATGTAGCTGAAGCAATGGACCTCCTTAACTGTTTGTAAACGGTTTATTAAAATGAATATATATTTATAATACTCTAAATACATCAAAATCTGTGTGTGTGTGTGTCTGTATATATATATATTTGTGTGTGTGTGTGTGTGTGTGTGTGTGTGTGTGTGTGTGTGTGTATGTGTGTGTGTGTGTGTGTGTGTGTGTGTGTGAGAGAGAGAGAGAGAGAGAGAGAGAGAGAGAGAGAGAGAGAGAGAGAGAGAGGTAGTTTATGTGTATAGGCCTATGTGTTTGTTTCTTGATAATTGCATAAAGCATGATACAGTATTGCTAACTTTATTCTGTGCATACAACTTTCTTCAACACTTTAGAACATCTTGTAACACAATCGAATTTCTTGACTTTAACTATATTTATTTTGCCTTAAGACATTCTCATTCCGTAAAAGATAAAGTAAAGTACAAAGAATAAATGACAGAAAACCTCTAACCATCGAATATTCTACGAGCGCCAGAGCATAAAAAGGGCAGCGAAGTCAGTAGGAGACCCCTGGGATGGGGGAGGTGATCAACTACGTGTCTGAAAGAATCACTTGATAAAAGCGACTTTCATCTTGGTTTAAGTAAAAAAGAAAATTTCTCTAAAGGGGTTCGTTTAGAGACATAAAACACAAATTTTATTTTTGCTCATCACCTATTCTGTTAAGATGTGAGATCGAGAAAAAAAATAATTAACAACCGCAAGAACGTTCAAGTAAATACGAGTAGATAGCCCTAAAACCACATTACTTATTGACAAATTGAACATGTTCTTAATACTTATTTCCTTAAATACCTCTTTGATAAACAATATAAGCTTATATTTACATTTATTATAAATTTTGTTTTCTGATTATCTGCTTTTATGTAGAGAAAAAATGTAGGCTTCAAAATACAAATAATAAATACCTCACTAAACACATTAGGAATATAATGTGACTGTGAGTTCTCACTGACTCTATAAGTAGCTCCGAAAATTCGGGGTAATATAATCGTGAATCACAAACCCTGAGATTCTATATTATGACTATTTTATTGACATTTACCGACTAAAATCCTTAAATAAGAAGTGTAAAGTATTGCGTAAACAGTAGAGCCCTAGTATACACAAGTTCAATTTAAGGGTAAATTCTTGTTTATAGTTTATAACAGAAAAGGGTAAATAATTTCAAATATATTTATTAAGTTTTATGATGTAAAGATACAGAGTTAAAAATAGGCTTCAAGAATTTCAATAAAGCCTTGCTCACACATTTGCACTCTAAAAGTGAGTCGGAAAACAACAATTGTACGTCTAGTGTTTCGACTCACGCGAAGCTGGGAAAAGTCATTGCGGTTTGACATTTGAGGATTCTTGAGTTAGTAAATAGTACATGTGTGTTGTATGTACAAGAAACCAATTCCGAATGACGTTCCAGAGCCTCACCATTTATTAAAATGGTTCTATTTTATTTTGTGTTTAAAGTCAACTGGTTTTGTGGGAAATACATGCTACTTTGTCCGATTTTTCTTCAAGAATTTGTTTTAGTGTTGATGAAGTTGGTGTTGTATATTCGGTCTCTTGCTTGTGGACTGCCCCGCTTGTATTTCACATTTTATGTGGTTAGAGACCCTGATTCTACCTCTTAATTTTTAACCTGAACCTATCAAGACCATTAGCATGCTAATGTTATGCTATTAGACCTTTGCTCTAAGGGTCTTACTATTGACAACTGCATTTCTTTTACACATGACAATATATCCACTCCAGCTGATATACGAGCATTCATCAGCTGATAAAAGTTAGCAAATCTACGGCAAATGGATTCTACTGTTATTCTACGGAAAATACGTTAACTATTTCCGAAAGCAATGAAAACTTGGAGTCGTTAGTAATAGCGTTATCAAAGTGCGTCAGGTCTATTTGCGCATTATGTCTGCAGGCAATTAACTCAATTAAACGCTCTAATATTGGTGGATGACTATTACACCAGGTTTACACATCCAACAATAAAGTACGTTCTTTTCCATTCTCTTCCTTTATATATTTTTAAAGAATTTGTCGTTAAAGATGGGTGCCGTTCTTAAATACACAAGTTTACGAACTTTGTTCTGCTAAAGAGTAAAGATTTTTCATAAACTCTTCTCACCAGTTTTTCCAAATGTGTCGCCCGTCAACTTCTTAACTGCTTTTCAACATCTAAATTTTCAAACGTATCTTGTACAGTTGCGTCCTTTATGTTTAGTAGGCCTATAGCATGGTAACAACAGATAAATGGATATTATGTGTCAAACAAGATAAGAATCATTCTGTAGAGAAAGACCATATTGCAATGTATGATTTCAATACATTCTTCTAAGACCATATAATTAAGGGCTCAATATATATACCGAGACTCTAAAACTTGCTGTAGTGGGAATTGAAAACGTCTTTATGTAGATAATTTGTACACAATATATACCGAGACTCTAAAACTTGCTGTAGTGGGAATTTAAAACGTCTTTATGTAGATAATTTGTACACAATATATACCGAGACTCTAAAACTTGCTGTAGTGGGAATTTAAAACGTCTTTATGTAGATAATTTGTACACAATATATACCGAGACTCTAAAACTTGCTGTAGTGGGAATTTAAAACGTCTTTATGTAGATAATTTGTACACAATATATACCGAGACTCTAAAACTTGCTATAGTGGGAATTTAAAACGTCTTTATGTAGATAATTTGTACACAATATATACCGAGACTCTAAAACTTGCTATAGTGGGAATTTAAAACGTCTTTATGTAGATAATTTGTACACAATATATACCGAGACTCTAAAACTTGCTGTAGTGGGAATTTAAAACGTCTTTATGTAGATAATTTGTACACAATATATACCGAGACTCTAAAACTTGCTGTAGTGGGAATTTAAAACGTCTTTATGTAGATAATTTGTACACAATATATACCGAGACTCTAAAACTTGCTGTAGTGGGAATTTAAAACGTCTTTATGTAGATAATTTGTACACAATATATACCGAGACTCTAAAACTTGCTGTAGTGGGAATTTAAAACGTCTTTATGTAGATAATTTGTACACAATATATACCGAGACTCTAAAACTTGCTGTAGTGGGAATTTAAAACGTCTTTATGTAGATAATTTGTACACAATATATACCGAGACTCTAAAACTTGCTGTAGTGGGAATTTAAAACGTCTTTATGTAGATAATTTGTACACAATATATACCGAGACTCTAAAACTTGCTGTAGTGGGAATTTAAAACGTCTTTATGTAGATAATTTGTACACAATATATACCGAGACTCTAAAACTTGCTGTAGTGGGAATTTAAAACGTCTTTATGTAGATAATTTGTACACAATATATACCGAGACTCTAAAACTTGCTATAGTGGGAATTTAAAACGTCTTTATGTAGATAATTTGTACACAATATATACCGAGACTCTAGAACTTGCTGTAGTGGGAATTTAAAACGTCTTTATGTAGATAATTTGTACACAATATATACCGAGACTCTAAAACTTGCTGTAGTGGGAATTTAAAACGTCTTTATGTAGATAATTTGTACACAATATATACCGAGACTCTAAAACTTGCTGTAGTGGGAATTTAAAACGTCTTTGTGTAGATAATTTGTACACAATATATACCGAGACTCTAAAACTTGCTGTAGTGGGAATTTAAAACGTCTTTATGTAGATAATTTGTACACAATATATTAATTATGTTTTCTGTACAAGAAACTTATCTCGATATGGATATACAATTGTTTTAAAAAGAATTATTCTAAACTTCAAGTGATGAGAAATTTCTTATTTTTTCTGGCTTTATCAATATCTCCAACTCTGAATACGTAACAAGTAAAAAACCCATCTTTTATATTTTCAGTAAATTATACCAGTAGTTCCTACCGAAGCAGACCTACTTAAATATGAGTATATTTATTAAAGTGCTTAAATTTACTTAAACAAGAATTTTACTTGGTATATTTGCGAGTAGACTTTATTATGAGCCGAACTATTAACTATGTATATATATATATATATATATATATATATATATCGTTCACAGATGACAGATTTAAAAATTAAAATTAAAAATCTCATCGTGTGTAATAATGTGTTTTATTTAAGTTTTTCCTTTATATACAGCAATTGGTTTGATAACGGCAATAAATAAAGTTAAAATTTAAGATTATCTCACTGGAACAGATTTTGAAATTGGTCGTAAATTGAATAAAATCATTTTCTGTATTTTACACTTGAATGGACAATATAAGTTGGCAGCAGGGTTCGTTATACCGGTAGGGGGAGTTGTAATTCCGTGAAGTGCTACTTGTGATGTGGGTGTCTGGGGAAAAGTTAAACAAGATGCACTGGTGGGTACAATGCTTTTATAAATACCGGCATACACGTTTCTCATTCATTTGTATGTAGTTAATAGTTAAAACATATAATATATTATTTTCAATACATGAATTTATCTGATAGAATTTATAAAGGACTAAATAAGATATACTACATTTTTTACTACAGATTTGAAAAACAATTATTTTTATGAAAAAACAACTAAACTATTGAGATTGTTGAAAGAAGGCTTTTAACTGATGATCAAAAATTATTTAAACGGGTATATAACATATATATTTCAATTCATATATGATAAAAAAAATTTTAATTAGTTTATTTATAAGTTTACTTTTTATTGTCTATTTACAGTAAATACTATCTTGTTATTATGCTCTTTTCCATATTATTTTTTAATTGGTTTCTGTTGCTAGTTTCAAAAGTTTGCTATTGTTTGATAACTTATCTGTAAAAATTATTTTTTTTATTTTGTAATTTTATTGTTCATTTCTATTGTGTAATGTTTCTATACTTGTTTGTTCTTATGTTTTGGAAAAATATCTACACTTTTATATATACATTTTGTTTTCATTAAAACGTGTATTATTTAAAACTTTAAATGCCATACACTCAACATTACGGATTAAATAGCGCGATTAAATGAAACCCTTAAAGGGACACCCACACTATAATGATTTCCGTAAAAATAAGCATTATATTAAAAATTGATAACAATAAATTTAAACCACAAATATAAGTGAAAAGATCGGAGTTGGATGGATGTACACTTTCCGTAAACCAGTTGGGATGCAATATTTTAGGGAAACCATTATATCAACATCATAACAGCGAGCTAAAACACATTTAGTTTAGTGAGTAATTCGTAAAAGGGGTCAGAAAAATTGGATAACGCGGAATATAGTCAAATAAATTGAAAAACCTCTACATAGGTCACTCTAGTTTCTAACTTCTTGTTTGATAGATTGTAATTTTCTCATAAGACCCTCTGATGATGATGACATGGTTACCGAAATGTAAATAAGGGTTTAATCTTGAGTACCTTGTATCATCTGTTAATTTTGATTATTTTTGTGTTATTAGGGTTATTTCCAATATTCTTACTGTAATATATTGTGCAACTGTGCCCTTGATATTGTATTCTTTACACATAATAGTTATTTTAATGTAATATTTTAATTTCAATTAATAAATATAATTAAAACTTAAATGAGAAAATGTCAAATATAAATAATCAATATATTTTTATAATCATTTGTAATCATTGTAAATGAAGAAAATCAAATGACGGAATATGTTTTACTAACAAACAAAAACAATTACTTTATAAGGAAAAAGCATAATTTGTTTAGCTAAAACGCTAGCTGATTGGTTGAGTGTTTGTCTCGGGAGGGATGTAAATGTTTGACGGAAAACTACTGGTCTTCTAACTCATAGCTGTATAAACGTTTAGTGCGCTGCTATGAGTAAATAAGCTTCTACAGTATTGTAAAATCTTGTTGGCCAGCTTACAGGATCTTCATGTTATTGCTGCAACGTTGTATAGTATGTAGTTGCCTTATGTAAGGGTAAAGTAACTTGACATGACGACTAGGTAAGCAGCGGCTCGTCAACAATTAACTATTAAAACTAAACTAAACTTGAGAAATTGGTTTCTTCAGTTTATAGGCGTGCGACATCTATATACACACTATACTAACAATTTATTTTATTAATTTTTTTTAAATACCAAAAAATAATAAACTATGAGAAATGCACAATTGTCCATAGTTTCATTTAAAAAAGAGGGAAGTAGCCATGAGCAATCAGTAGCACATCTATTCTAAGTTCCAGTGCATATGTTTATGTGTGATGCTGCCTTACTAAGCAACCCCACTGCTAAGTCATCTCTCCGAATCCCCGGCATTTAGGTTTACCTCGGCATTGGTCACGCTTTATTGACATCTTATAGAATACTAATACGAAATTACTGGCAATCTTCAAGGCCACTTGAAAGGACGCTTTTCGACATTGGAAAATATGAAGTTTTTCAGCTTTTAAAACCACAAACTTGTTGAAAATTTATAGTACCAGGTTCTTAACATTTATTAGAGTTTTAACCAACAAGGACTTAAAAAGAAACTGTAATATTATATGGAACTGCTACTTTCCAAGACAAAATGCTTTAGGAATTCCGCCGCTAAGCTTGTCCGTACTACATCGTGTCGGTGGAGGGATGTTTACTGCACATGAAAGAATTTGCGATGAGCAATCTGTGATTACAATCTATTAAAAAGGGACTTTTGGAAATATCAACATTTGTGAAGACGTTTATACTACTGTAAACCAGAAGTTTGCTTTTGAAAATCGAAGAATTGATGTTATGCACATATAATGTTTGAAAGCTATTTCAATTTCATTCAATAATTTGTTTTTAAATTAAATTTAAATCTATAATGTCTTCTGTAATTAAATATTGCTTATAAAGTAATTTAAATATAAATTAAGTTAAAAACACATCAGTAACATTCATTATTATATAAAGGCAGAGTAATTATTACATTTTGTGTAATATAAAGAGAAATTCCTACCGACGCGCTCGGGCTCTGTGTTAGAGATGACTAGACCAGTTTATGACGCTTCTTTACTCGTTAATGATTAATTAATCGAGTGTTTTATCTTGCTTAACATCAGAATTATTAAATAAAACATTCTGTAAACATGATAACATTATGTCTCATTGTTCTTAGTACGAGGGTATTGTTTTACGTCATCCTTATTTCTAACACTATTTCATACCTCTATTTTCAAAATAGATTTAGTGGTTTACACCTACCTACGAACCTGTGTGTAATAATAGCATCCAGCTTCCCACATGACAGCCCCATGATCCTCTCCACAACAAACCCGTGTACTATACCAACTTCTCCATTATTCACCATTCGTTTCTAACCTGTAAAGGCGATACACATTACCATTGAGAGCATAAGGCGAACTAGCAAGACTTTTCTTTTTCACAAGTTCTTATATCATTTGTTATTTTTCTAATAGTTTCTTAAAAAACTAATTAGGAGTTGTGATGAAACAGTTTGTTAGTTTAGGTAAAACTGTTTCTATTTAAGTAAAACCGGGTTTAAATTTATGTGTGTAAACTAAATTACTGTTAAACATCGGTTTTATATAAATATATTGGCTTACAACTTTTTTTAAAAAAATGTTTTAACTTGCCTATAGTAGCACTTACTTTTTTGTGTTGAGGACGGCCGTTTCGGGAGATGTGTCCCTTTTTCAACTCAGACCGTAACTGATCTCAAGGTTTACGTAGGTTAGGGTGGGGGTGGGATATTTTGGTGGTGTGGGTGTATTTTGTGTGTATTAGGAGTTATGATGTCAAAAAGTGCGTGTGAGTTGTAATGTAATTGTGTATTGAGTATGTGTGTAGGGTATAGTTTGAAGTGCCTATATATTTCGTATTGTTCGGTTGTGTAGCGTTGGTTATTTCTGTGTTGTTTATGAAGAATTTGTAAGTTAGATGTTATGTCTGTGTAGTCGTGTTTTGTGGAGTTGAGATGATCGGCGAAGTTTGATTGGTAGTTATTGTTTTTTAGTGCTTTTATATGTTCTTGGTAACGTGTGTGAAATGACCTCCCTGTCTGGCCTATGTAAAAACTGGGGCATGAACTGCAAGTTAGTTTGTAAACTCCAGTGGTGTTGTAAATGTCGTTGATTTTGCTGTTGGGTTTAAATTGTTTGTTGAGAGTGTTGTGTGTGGAGTAAGCTATTTTGTAGTTGTATTTTCGTAATGTGTTGGTTAGATTGTGGGTTTTGGATGATCTGTAAGGTATTGATAAGTATTTTATGGGATTGTCATCTTGTGTGTTTGTGTTTGGGTTATTATGTTTGTTTTTTAGGCGGTTGTATAATTTGTCTATCATTGTTGGGTTGTATCCGTTTGTTTGTGCTATATATTTTATGGTGTTTAGCTCCTGGTGGTGTTCATCTTTGTCTAATGGTGTTTTAAGGAGGCGGTATATCATGGTATTGTAAGCAGCTAGTTTGTGTTGGTGTGGGTGGTTTGAGGAACTGTGTATGGTCGTGTTAGTGGTGGTGGGTTTTCGGTATATGTTGAATTTATGTGTTTGTTTGTCTGTTCGTTTAATTGTGAGGTCTAAGAAGTTAAGGGAGTTTTGTTGTTCTGTTTCGATGGTGTATGTTAGTTTAGGGTGTATGGAATTTAGGTGTTTTAGAAATATGTGTGCTCTGCGTGTGTTGCCTTTATATAATGTTATGATGTCGTCGACGTATCTGTACCAGTAAATTATGTTATCTGAGTATTTGTTGTTGTGTAAAATGTGGTTTTGTTCGATGTGGTGTATGAATATTTCTGCTAAGATGCT
Organism: Prosapia bicincta; assembly: GCA_036971475.1. Lineage (NCBI taxonomy): Eukaryota > Metazoa > Arthropoda > Insecta > Hemiptera > Cercopidae > Prosapia > Prosapia bicincta. Next base: position 156,836,941 of record JBAIZL010000001.1, read on the forward strand.
TGCTATGGGGGAGCCCATAGGTAGTCCATCTTTCTGGCTGTAGTATGTGTTATTGTAGGTGAAATAATTTTGAGAAGTGATTAATCTTGTGAGGTGGATGATTTCGTCAATGTGTGTATGTGGTGTATTTGTGTCTATTAGCATGTTTTTGAGGATGTCTATGGTTTCTGGAATGGGGATGTTTGTATATAGATTTGATATATCAAAAGAGACTAAGGTGGAATTGTGTGGAATATTTACGTTTTTAATTTTGTCTATTAGATTTAGGCTATTTTTTATGCTACAATGGTTATTAAATTTTATATGGTTTCGGATAGTTTTGTCGAGGAATTTGGCTAAAAGATGAGAAGGGGCGCTTGTATGGTTTATTAGTGGACGTATTGGGATGTCTGTTTTGTGAAGTTTGGGCAGGGCATTTAGTTTGGGGGCTATTGGCTTTATTTGTTTTAGGTGCTTTTTGGTGTGGTGTGGGATTATAAGTTTTGTTTTGTTAATTGCTTCTTTGATTAGAGCGTTGTATTTCGTTGTTGGGTTTTCTTTTAGTGTAATGATGTTGTTATTTTGGATGAAACTGTGTACTTTTATGTTGAGGTCGCTGTTCTTAATAATTACCGTTGTGTTGCCTTTATCAGCTTTGGTGATGGTTAAATTTTGTTTTTTTAATTTGTTTTTGATGGATTTGGCTGCTTTTAATTCTTGGGTATTTGTTTTGGGGGGTTTAATTTGGGTTATTTTTTGTTTTATTTGGTGTCTGATTGCATCTTGTTGTTCTAACGGTGTGTTGTGTGACATCATAACTCCTAATACACACAAAATACACCCACACCACCAAAATATCCCACCCCCACCCTAACCTACGTAAACCTTGAGATCAGTTACGGTCTGAGTTGAAAAAGGGACACATCTCCCGAAACGGCCGTCCTCAACACAAAAAAGTAAGTGCTACTATAGGCAAGTTAAAACATTTTTTTAAAAAAAGTTGTAAGTGATTACTAGTAGCTCACGCGAAGATGGAATCAACAAATGTAAATATATTGGCCTTAAATTCATCTAATAAAAGTTCAAACTCATCTAGATTACTAGAAACATTGCTGTTTTAAATTGTATATTAAACTATAAGATCTGTAAAATGAATGTTGCTCATAGGAAACGCAAACCGCCTATAAGGTGTAATGTATTACTGTTAATCTCCTTGAATATTCGTGTGCGATGTAGACTGCGAAAGAGGGAGGTTTAAAGCGGCGATCGGTAACTGGAAGGCATTGACTTTTTCGTCACGTAACTTCATCAAATAGGATTAGTTATGCTAATGTTGCTACTAAAAGCAAGAATTTATTACATTGTGAAATACCCCAGTCAATTGTGCATTATAATTGTACAGGAAAATGAACCTCTTTTATCGTGTTTCCCGTTATATAAAATCCGCATTGTACCATATATTTATAGAATTTGTATTAGAGAATCCTTAATGTTTAGTGCACTCGAATACATTATTCTGAAGGATACCATTTATTGCTATACATACACATTCCTATACCAAAAATAAGCCTTATGAATCGAAACATTTCACAACGTTTATATTAAAATAGAGTTTACAACCCTGTAAAAAAAACAGTTCCGTGCATAACAAAATGGTAGGAGTGGGTTATGAATCACATTTTAAATAATCCATACGAGTACGAAAAAATATATTTTGAAAACATTCAATTGTAAAATAATTAATTGTACATTTTATTATACTTGTGTGTGTGTGTGTGTTTGTGTGTGTGTGTGTGTGTGTGTGTGTGTGTGTGTTTGTGTGTGTGTGTGTGTGTATGTGTGTGTGTGTGTGTGTGTGTGTGTGTGTGTGTGTGTGTGTGTGTGTGTGTGTGTGTGTGTGTGTGTTTGTGTGTGTGTGTTTGTGTGTGTGTGTGTGTGTGTGTGTGTGTTTGTGTGTGTGTGTGTGTTTGTGTGTGTGTGTGTGTGTTTGTGTGTGTGTGTGTGTGTTTGTGTGTGTGTGTGTGTGTGTGTGTGTGTATGTGTGTGTATGTGTGTGTGTATGTGTGGGTGTGGGTGTGGGTGTGGGTGTGGGTGTGTGTGTGTGTGTGTGTGTGTGTGTGTGTGTGTCTGTGTCTGTGTCTGTGTGTTTGTGTGTGTGTGTGTGTGTGTGTGTGTGTGTGTGTGTGTGTGTGTGTCTGTGTCTGTGTGTTTGTGTGTGTGTGTGTGTGTGTGTGTGTGTGTGTGTGTGTGTGTGTGTGTGTGTGTGTGTTTGTGTGTGTGTGTGTGTGTGTGTGTGTATGTGTGTGTATGTGTGTGTGTATGTGTGGGTGTGGGTGTGGGTGTGGGTGTGGGTGTGTGTGTGTGTGTGTGTGTGTCTGTGTCTGTGTGTTTGTGTGTGCTGAATGTAAATGTTTCAATAAATTAATAAAATTCCTTGGTTAGAAGCTTTACTGTACCATGCAACTAAATTAAACTAAACATTATAGACCCTTATGAAAGCCATTCAATCCCCAACTGCCTATTGAAAATCGTTGGCAAAGTTTTGCTTTTTGAATTAAACACCGTTACAAAGGGTTTCCTTTGGTAAATGGTTTATTTGACAATTTCCGATATTTTTTTACAACTAGAGTTAAAATACTACAGGTCATATCTGTCTGATCTCTGTTTCTACCTCAACTTACATATTCAGCTAGGAAATGCAACAATAATGGTATGCTGAAATAATTTAGTAGAGAGTTTGAGAATTCAGAAAAGAAATTTTGTTAGAGCTACTTAAATGACAATTTTTCTTTGACTTTTGCCTGATTTTTTTCTTCATCCTTAACATACACATTTGGATGTATTTACAGCATTACATCTATATATATGATATATATATAAATATATTTTTTTACAATTTTCAGAAAATGTTCAAAGTTATTGATTGAAATCATAAATAAAATACATTCAATAAAATACATAATTGATACCACTAAGAATATCATAGATTTGAACTAGTTGGTACAGATATACTAAAATAGGCACTAAGGATTCTCATTGTCATGAGGGAAAGAACAGCTAGCTGTTCACTAGCTGCAGTGGTTATTAGTGAGTGTTTCTTCTCACTTCTATCTTTGTACGTTGT
>JBAIZL010000001.1:156847543-156895043 GCA_036971475.1 Prosapia bicincta
GGTTTGGATTGTAAATACAATATAAGTTACATGGAAACTATAGTGACCCTATCTAGTAAGAAGTAAAGAAGGTTTGGATTGTAAATACAATATAAGTTACATGGAAACTATAGTGACCCTATCTAGTAAGAAGTAAAGAAGGTTTGGATTGTAAATACAATATATATTACATGGAAACTATAGTGACCCTATCTAGTAAGAAGTAAAGAAGGTTTGGATTGTAAATACAATATAAGTTACATGGAAACTATAGTGACCCTATCTAGTAAGAAGTAAAGAAGGTTTGGATTGTAAATACAATATAAGTTACATGGAAACTATAGTGACCCTATCTAGTAAGAAGTAAAGAAGGTTTGGATTGTAAATACAATATAAGTTACATGGAAACTATAGTGACCCTATCTAGTAAGAAGTAAAGAAGGTTTGGATTGTAAATACAATATATATTACATGGAAACTATAGTGACCCTATCTAGTAAGAAGTAAAGAAGGTTTGGATTGTAAATACAATATAAGTTACATGGAAACTATAGTGACCCTATCTAGTAAGAAGTAAAGAAGGTTTGGATTGTAAATACAATATAAGTTACATGGAAACTATAGTGACCCTATCTAGTAAGAAGTAAAGAAGGTTTGGATTGTAAATACAATATAAGTTACATGGAAACTATAGTGACCCTATCTAGTAAGAAGTAAAGAAGGTTTGGATTGTAAATACAATATAAGTTACATGGAAACTATAGTGACCCTATCTAGTAAGAAGTAAAGAAGGTTTGGATTGTAAATACAATATAAGTTACATGGAAACTATAGTGACCCTATCTAGTAAGAAGTAAAGAAGGTTTGGATTGTAAATACAATATAAGTTACATGGAAACTATAGTGACCCTATCTAGCAAGAAGTAAAGAAGGTTTGGATTGTAAATACAATATAAGTTACATGGAAACTATAGTGACCCTATCTAGTAAGAAGTAAAGAAGGTTTGGATTGTAAATACAATATAAGTTACATGGAAACTATAGTGACCCTATCTAGTAAGAAGTAAAGAAGGTTTGGATTGTAAATACAATATAAGTTACATGGAAACTATAGTGACCCTATCTAGTAAGAAGTAAAGAAGGTTTGGATTGTAAATACAATATATGTTACATGGAAACTATAGTGACCCTATCTAGTAAGAAGTAAAGAAGGTGTGGATTGTAAATACAATATAAGGTAATTGTTATAATGTTTTTTTACTCAATTTAAAAGTTTACATCTAATGATTTTATTGACATCATTTTACTGACCATATTGTACTAAAGTTTACTTCTGTCAAATTGTTAAAGGATATAATGACAATAATTTGCCAGGAGAAAATAACTTCATTATAGAATCCTCGTATCATTTACGAAGTAAAACATTAATTATGGCCGAGAACAAAATTGTTAGTAACGAATTCTGAATAATTAATCAAATTCATAACTAATTTACTTTGTATGTAAAACTACGCAATTATTACTGTTTTAAAAATGCATGATATCTATTATTCAAACCTTGCAAGCAGGAGGAGCTGCAAAAGGCCCTCCGGAGAAGGGAACCACCTTGCGGAGGAGGGAATGGGTTGAGTCACACACACACACAATTACCTAACTATCAACAGTTACAATCTTATTTTGTCACTTTGGTGTTTTTAGTTTATTCAAGGGTGATCTATAAGGGCACTAACGGGATCATAGCTCTTTCCCAAAATTACACCCTAAGGCAAATGACCAGGTTACTAGAAGTGACAATATTATATAAGTCCACATTTATTGGAGTAAAGTGCATGTGTCAGACCTTCAGCCCATGGTGGTATCATGTCCGAACAGTACATAAACCAAACCAACCGCACCATCCGTACCGTGAATGAATGTCCAGCCAACAATTCTGTAATGGCTTTACATTTGGGTATGCCCTATTTTAAATATACTTTACTTTAATCCCATGCAGTACATTTACTATTTATCTACATGAAACATTTAAATACCATTATGAACAATTATGGAAGTAATCACCAACGGATCTAAATCAGTCTGTATAAATACCTAATTGCTCCACATTACAATAATTACATCCAATCAGTTCATAACATGTTCTGCATAGCTAAAACTAATTTCCTAACACTCTAAACACATTATTAACTAAGCGATGAATCGATTAAGGCATCCAATAACTTTACATTAAATATTTTTATATGGTTCTTTATCCATGAATTCAAAATGCAAATTTGTAAATTTGACAGTTCACCTGATATCCTTCATTACGGAACTAATTTAAATTAGACACCTGCATCATTTTCATACAATATACAAATTGTCGTCGAAGTAGGTAAAAGGGTGAGTGTTTACTCGTCCACAAAACACTTCCGTCTAACACTGATCAGTTTGTCTACGAGTGGTTAAGCAGAATCTAATATCCAGTGATGGCAGGAAGTGTACAGGAGTATAATATATCTTTAAATTGGTAGAAATCCTTAGCGCCTGAAGTAGAGCCTATAAATCAAGCCAATGTCGGAGTGGTCAGCTCTGTCTCCAATATTGCAGGTCGCGTTTACCCAAAACCCACATCCGAACACAATTACAATTAATTAGTTGCTCAATTATGTCCAGATAATTACACAATAACAGTATTACCTGAATTACACCTATTTCTGTTCAATTTACACTCTACATCTGTATTGACTTAAAAGCAAATAGAAAAACCAACGCAAGTAGTCAGCGCCCTACTCAACTCTATTTTTAATCATTAAAACTTAATACAATCAGTTTTTAAAATAATTTATATCGTGAGAAAACTGATATATTCTTATATTTTTACCAAATTTTATATCGTTATCAGCTCGACACTAGTTTTCTAATGCAAACTGGATTCGTAAATAATAGTATTGCAAAAATTTGAAATAATAAGACATCTATAGACTTTACATGTAGACTTTATAGACATGTAATAGACTTTACAATGATCACATGTAAGAAAAAATATTATTGTAATCAAATACTTAGAAAACATATACTTAAAAATAAATGGTTTTAGGAAGAGAAAAAATATAGAAGGATAAGATAATAAAACATAAATTGCGTTAGTATCACAATAGTAAAAATATTTTAATTTATACACAAGTGAAATCTTTTATGTTAATATGAACTTTAAACTAAACAATTTATTTTTATACGTAGGTAAGATGAAATTAAAGTAAGACCTTAGTTTCAGGAGGTAATATCTATATAAGAAAAAAATATAGTTTATTTTAGAATAATTTTAATAATATTTTTATTTTAATGTCTGTTAATAACTAACAATTTTTTATATAGGCCAATAATAACTAATATAGCTTATACAGACAGTTTTGCTTTTTTAAAACACTCCACGTTTCGAAATTCTTTCTGAAATTTCTTTTCAAGAACTCAATTTTAATTAAACAGTTATACAACATAACTTTCTATTTATAAAATACATAACATTATATAAACATAATAAAAATCAACAAATTATAAAACTGTTAATAAATATCCATTTACAGGCTAAAATTTTGACTTGTCATTCCTGTCATAGACTCACTAACAAGGTATTTGTAAGGTAATACCCCTCCTTATCCCTAATCATTAGGATATCCTAACCACCAGGGCTCCTGCATGATCTTTCGCGGGATTTTTCCTGACAGGGTTTCTCTCTTGTCAGGTTATTTCATCCCACTCTCAGCGCGACACTTTCCGTACTGATTTACTATCTCCTGTTTCTCCATGGAAAGAGCTTATTAACTTGGTACATTGGGAATCAATCCCGTTTTTTACACTCGCGCTAGGGATACTAACCGCATTCGCATGTATGACGGGAGGTAGCTCGCTAGAGGTTGGCTGCCACGAGGGCTGGACGGGTTTTGGGGGCCAGCTCCGGGATAAAACAAATAATAATAATGAAGCAATCACTATGAGTGGAATTTAAGGGCCTAAACCCAGAGGGAAATTTAACATTCTAATATATTTTATTTAGCACTTAATATCTAACTTAAGATAGTTGTGGAGATAGCCAATTTTTACTCTAATGGCTTTAATTTTAAACCCATTAATTTTGCAATGATTTCTAGAAAAATGATAATACAATTTTGCTTTTTCTGTTTCAGATCTTTTCCAAGGGAATTTAAACAGGGTAAGTAGCTACTTTCTTACAGATGTTACTCAGTAACACATTAGAAATTACAACTATTTTCTTGATGAAGGCAGTATTTATTTAAGTGGAACACGAATATAATTTTATTTAGTTTATTTGATACAGGAAGTGCTAACTATAACATATATTATTAAAATTTAGTAGTATATTTATTACATTTAATTGATTTTGTAAGACAGACAAATATAAGAGACGCATATTTAACTTCATATTTTCTTTATCTCCTTTGTATCCACCTAACGTATCCTCCTTGTAATATTTTATTGTTTAATTACATTCTACCTCTTAGTTTGATCCTATTTGGTAATTAAATTGACTGTTTTTAGCATAAAATATTAATTAGCAATAATCAGTAAAACCTTTATGCTAGACCACATACTACTACAGCGTAATTTCGATGAAGTGATTTAACAAATAGAACCGGCGTCTAATGGCAAAAAGAGCAAAAAGAAGATATATTTGAAGAGAAATTCAGGAGGCTTACGTAATGGATTTAAAATAAACTGAAAATCAGTACGATAAGGGTTTTTATTGATTCCACAAATTATTAAGATATAATAATACATTTCTGATAGGAACTGTTTATATGAACTGTATTACTAAAAAAATATTAATTCCTATAAACATGGCCACTACACGCACTTAGTTGCAGGTTGTGCATGGGAACATTGGACAATCAAAGTAAAAACTTAACGGAGAAGACAGAACTTGAGCTGTGAAATTAATGATGTACCGCACTGCGAAACGTACCACTTTGTACAGATATTCTCTCCTCATATTCCTTGGAGATAACTGAATTTTATAGAATATTTTGGTAGTTGTAAGAAATAATCATTGTTTTAATAATTAAAGTGAAATAACAAAAATACCCCAATGTCTATGGCTTTGAAATGATTTTTGATTAGATAATATTTTTTCCAGATTTATTAATTTAATCAATCGCGTTTTTGAAGCTTGCTCTGGAGTAATTTTAGTATTTTTTTAAATAATAACTGCATTGTGATATCAGTGTTACGGACTCCGTGCTGTCAGTTATGCATTGATTAAAACTGGCGAGATTATTATGGCTTCCATCTGAAAGGACATTTGTGTAGCTTCTCTGGAGGAGACTTAGCGATGAGTCCTGCACGGGTCTTCTTTCTTAGGATTTATCGGTTTCTTAATTAAGGGAAACATCAGATATTAGAATACTAAGGCAAGTCTACAGATTCTTTATAAAAATATCTCGCCAGCAGTTTATTACTGATATTCACTTTATAGTTCGCTTCTGGCCATATTTTATGTAGTCTACTTCCTCCATATATACAGATAATATATTAGTAATAGTTTTTGCGATAAAATATATAATTCTACCAATAAAATATTTCTTTTGTTGTATTTTATGATTCATTTATATTTTAGGCATATTATGTTTTCCATGGATAAAGTTAGTATATTTTTTTAAAATAGAAAATGGAAATACTCTTTTTGAGTAATATAAATCTACAGTTTTTATTACTCTTGTATTAATACAACTTTATTTCTAATAATGCTGTTTATGTTTGATTCCAACCAATTGTCTTCTACAAATATAAACACACACACAATCACACACACACACACACACACACACACACACACACACACACACACACACACACACACACACACACACACACACACACACACACACACACACACACACACACGCCACACAAACACACACACACATACACACACACACACACACATACACACACACACACACACACACACACACACACACACACACACACACACACACACACACACACACACATACACACACACACACACACACACACACACACACACACACACACACACACACACACACACACACACACACACACACACACACACACACATACACACACACACACACACACACACACACAAACACACACATACATACACACACACACACACATTTAGCGACAATAAAGACATGGTAATAAATTGAAGCAAATTTAGTTAGTGGTAGTAAGCATTACTTAAAGTGTCGATTTCAATCAAGAATCGTTACCAGGACAGGATTAAAAGATTTTTAACAATTACTTTCAACAGAATTAGCTATCTATATATTACATAAACTCTCTATTCAAAGCACCAATACACAATTTACGGGATCAATCATCTCATATTACTTTTAACGAGTTTTACATTGAAATTATCACGGAATAGTTCAATAAAAATATCGGTTATTCAGACGTTATCGATTTTACTAAAGCATTTATACCTGGAAAGTCCTCAGAAAATGATTAAAACGTTTTGAGCTCATGCTATTATTCAAAAAATGTTTAAAATATGACGTATTTAACCTGACACACTAATCTTTATTAAAAAAAAGTTAATTAAGAGAGTAATATATCATACTACATTATAATAATTACAATCTATATTTTAGAGTCAGTTAAATAAAAGTAAGGTTGGAGCTATTTTGAAAGTTGTGTACCGTTGAATTTATGCATAACTTTTGCTGTTGCATGTTAATAATAAAAGATTTTTGCTCGTAAATAAATTTCTGTTTTGGGATCAAAACGTTAATTAAAGGTATTTCATTTATTGCTTCATTGGTTTTATACAAAAATAAATATTCAATGAAAGATAATCTACACGCTCCTCTCGCGTAGGGACTTCGTTTCAAGCATAATTATGAGACACTGAATTGAAACAATGTTTTTTTCCAATTCGTTAGCTGATTCTAAATTACAAGTTGTTTTTACAAGTTATTTGAAGTCTATTGCGTCAAATCTATCAACGCAAGGGTTACATGACGTCAAGCACAACTAAATAATCTGCATTTGCGTCACGGATGTGTCTTAATCGAGTTTTCATTCTGAAATGTGATTTACATAATGTTCGCGCTTATTTATTCAAGCACAATGGTTTTAACGATATATTTTCAGCTTGTGAAAAACAACGGATGAAAAATTGCATTGATATAAGTCTTCAATACCCCAGTTGCGGTTTTGCATTTACTTCGGTTTAAAAAGAAGAACTTTAAATATATATTACCAAAAATTAAAATATGCTAAAATGTTTAATTACTTGGAAATCTATTTAGTTTTAAATAGTGAGGTCTTGATATTTTTCCGTCATACATAGCACTGTCAAATGCTTAGTTGTTGATATGCTTCGAAATATTTTCTATCTAACAGGGAAAATGCATATTCCAATTGCAATATGTATATCTGGAATATGTCGTTTACTTTCATAGATATGGACAAATAAGAAATTGGCAATTATAGATGTGGCAACATCATCATACTACCAAGCTATTTATAATGCACTTAGCAGAAATATAGAATACTACACTTACGTCCACGTGTAATAAATGTTGTTAGTTAGTTGGTATTTAATTAAATTAAAAAATAGTGATGTACGATCAACTCCACCATTTGTGGCAAGATCTCAGCTTGAGATTTTATACCTCAATAATTGACTAAAATTATAATGACACAAACTGTACCTCTGCATTTAATTAAAGAAATAATATATATATATATATATATATATATATATATATATATATATATATATATATATATATATATATATATATAATAAATCATTTACACTGAATCTTACCTTCAAATGCTCTGCACTAGTGCTCTAATTTTAAAGGTTCCAAGGTATTCTAAAGCTAAAAATAAGAGCGTTAAAGCACAACATTCGAAATTTGACTCACAAAATAAAATTAAATACGATTTTTGTTTAATGCATTTAAGTGTAAGTAATAAGTGAGTGCAGGTAGAACGTGTTGTTTTATTCATATAGGTTTTTCATCTATGTGTTGTTTAATTATAAAGAACCATTCATTTTATAGGCAGTTTTGTCGAATTGTTTTGTTCCAAATTCCGTTTCAATTAAATACTTCTTTTGTTACGGATGGCTTTACGAGTATGTTCTGCACGGGGAAGTCATCTCTTTCGTCATTTTCGTCCTTTTCTCTCCTTTTGATACTTGCTCTTTACGGATTTCGGTGATCATTATTAAAATAAGGATCTTATCAAAACTGCTGCCCAAATAACCTCGTTGCTTTCGTTGGAAACGAGATCTCCGCATTCCACACCCATGAGGCTCTTCTTCCGAGCAATAACAGCTGCTGGCCAAATAACCTAGTTGCTTTCGTTGGAAACGAAATTTCCGCATTTCACACCCATGAGGCTCTTCTTCCGAGCAATAACAACTGCTGGCCAAATAAACTCGTTGCTTTCGTTTAAAACGAGATCTCCGCATTCCACACCCATGAGGCTCTTCTTCCGAGCAATAACAAGTGCTGGCCAAATAACCTCGTTGCTTTCGTTTAAAACGAGATCTCCGCATTACACACCCATGAGGCTCTTCTTCCGAGCAATAACAGCTGCTGGCCAAATAACCTCGTTGCTTTCTTTAGAAACGAGATCTCCGCATTCCACACCCATGAGGCTCTTCTTCCGAGCAATAACAACTGCTGGCCAAATAACCTCGTTGCTTTCGTTGGGAACGAGATCTCCGCATTCCACACCCATGAGGCTCTTCTTCCGAGCAATAAGAACTCCTGGCCAAATAACCTCGTTGCTTTCGTTGGGAACGAGATCTCCGCATTCCACACCCATGAGGCTCTTCTTCCGAGCAATAACAACTGCTGGCCAAATAACCTCGTTGCTTTCGTTGGAAACGAAATTTCCGCATTTCACACCCATGAGGCTCTTCTTCCGAGCAATAACAGCTGCTGGCCAAATAAACTCGTTGCTTTCGTTTAAAACGATATCTCCGCATTCCACACCCATGAGGCTCTTCTTCCGAGCAATAACAAGTGCTGGCCAAATAACCTCGTTGCTTTCTTTTAAAACGAGATCTCCGCATTCCACACCCATGAGGCTCTTCTTCCGAGCAATAACAGCTGCTGGCCAAATAAACTCGTTGCTTTCGTTTAAAACGAGATCTCCGCATTCCACACCCATGAGGCTCTTCTTCCGAGCAATAACAACTGCTGGCCAAATAAACTCGTTGCTTTCGTTTAAAACGAGATCTCCGCATTCCACACCCATGAGGCTCTTCTTCCGAGCAATAACAGCTGCTGGCCAAATAAACTCGTTGCTTTCGTTTAAAACGAGATCTCCGCATTCCACACCCATGAGGCTCTTCTTCCGAGCAATAACAGCTGCTGGCCAAATAAACTCGTTGCTTTCGTTTAAAACGAGATCTCCGCATTCCACACCCATGAGGCTCTTCTTCCGAGCAATAACAAGTGCTGGCCAAATAAACTCGTTGCTTTCGTTTAAAACGAGATCTCCTCATTCCACACGCATGAGGCTCTTCTTCCGAGCAATAACAACTGCTGGCCAAATAACCTCGTTGCTTTCGTTGGAAACGAGATCTCCGCATTCCACACCCATGAGGCTCTTCTTCCGAGCAATAACAACTGCTGCCCAAATAACCTCGTTGCTTTCGTTGGAAACGAGATCTCCGCATTCCACACCCATGAGGCTCTTCTTCCGAGCAATAACAGCTGCTGGCCAAATAACCTCATTGCTTTCGTTGGAAACGAGATCTCCGCATTCCACACCCATGAGGCTCTTCTTCCGAGCAATAACAACTGCTGGCCAAATAACCTCATTGCTTTCGTTGGAAACGAGATCTCCGCATTCCACACCCATGAGGCTCTTCTTCCGAGCAATAACAGCTGCTGGCCAAATAACCTCATTGCTTTCGTTGGAAACGAGATCTCCGCATTCCACACCCATGAGGCTCTTCTTCCGAGCAATAACAACTGCTGGCCAAATAAACTTGTTGCTTTCGTTTAAAACGAGATCTCCGCATTCCACACCCATGAGGCTCTTCTTCCGAGCAATAACAGCTGCTGGCCAAATAACCTCATTGCTTTCGTTGGAAACGAGATCTCCGCATTTCACACCCATGAGGCTCTTCTTCCGAGCAATAACAACTGCTGCCCAAATAACCTCGTTGCTTTCGTTGGAAACGAGATCTCCGCATTCCACACCCATGAGGCTCTTCTTCCGAGCAATAACAACTGCTGGCCAAATAAACTCGTTGCTTTCGTTGGAAACGAGATCTCCGCATTCCACACCCATGAGGCTCTTCTTCCGAGCAATAACAGCTGCTGGCCAAATAACCTCATTGCTTTCGTTGGAAACGAGATCTCCGCATTCCACACCCATGAGGCTCTTCTTCCGAGCAATAACAACTGCTGGCCAAATAAACTCGTTGCTTTCGTTTGAAACGAGATCTCCGCATTCCACACCCATGAGGCTCTTCTTCCGAGCAAAAACAACTGCTAAACTCTTTATTTAAACCTCTTCTCTGGAAAGTGATTTTATTATTCCAGTTGGTCGTTTTCTAGTGTGTTAAAGATTTCTTAAGGCATGTTTCTATTCTCCGAGTTTTCACTTATTCCACCCTGAGAATATGTAGTGCATATTGTAGTCTATACATGTACCTAACAAAGGCATTCAGCTTTTTAATATCAGTTTCTGTTTAAGCCCAAAATTCCACAATGTAAATGTATACAAATTTGCTGGATACACCAGACTTTGCAACATAGGGGTAATTTTAAAATGTAGGCTTCTAAAGGTGTGAAAACGTCTTTTTATACAAAGATCTCGTTTTCTATGCGGCTTTTGATTTCTATTGAGTGTTGTGTCTAGATATGCGTACATATGGAATCTTTCTAGTTTTTACTATTAGTTATAGTACGTTTTATACTGTTAATAATAACTGTGGGGGTGGAAGTAGGTAAGATTTTGTACTACGTAGCCTAATCATAAATTACTATCTTGATTCTTCTGCTTGTGTTCTGTACTATTGTATGTCTGTCATGATGCCTTCAGGCGTGTGCGTAAGTACTATCTTAACTTCGGCACAGCGAATATTGCTTTAGCATTTATCAATAACTGTCATTCCGACATAGTCTTATTCATAAATCTTCTATTTAATTGGCTTGAATTTTAAATAACAATAGCCATAATATAGGTCGTTGTCTCTGATTTGTACTTTAAAATCTTTCAAACGCCCTTATGTTTTTATGCAAGCGCTCTCAATTATTACGTACATATCTTTAGTAATTGTTTCTGCAACACTCTTGTAATTTTTCACATGACGGATTTTTTCGAAAGATGTTTGTGGAGACAGAGTGGTTCTTCTTTTTATCGGATTGCATTTCTAAACACAAACTGAGTTGAGTCGTTTGTTTTTCAAATAATTGTTTTTACTTTTCAAAATTGTTTTTAAAAATAGTTCTTTACGCTTTTGATTCTCTCTCGTTTGATTTTAACGCAGGCTGCCGGACTCCAGCATATGCCAGCAGTAGTCTGCACATCTTTGGCATATAATCAACGTTCTGCAATATTCTTATATATATTTTGACATTAAGGATTTAAATAAACGCTTTTTAGTAGTATATGAAACGCATGTAACCTTCCCGTCTTCTTCGTCTTTCCATCGCTACGTGCGGAATGAAGGCAGCATGGTGCTTTTCTAGTTACGGTTTTTAAATTTACACTTAGTTTAATTTAATCTCCGAAGTCGTTGTTCGTACAGTTTTTAAATTCATCTCATCACTACCTGGTAGCAAAAGTTTTTAATTGACTTATCTTTAAAATGTATTCAAAAGTTTCCAATAATTAAATTCCAACCCACCAAAGACACAACGATACATAAAAATCAAAAGGGATGGAAGACTGCAAAGGGTCGGAGGACGGAGCTCGCGCTGTATCCACGTGCAACACCCACACTTCCAGCTTGGTTATTTTATTCATGAAATCAATTTACCGTGGCAATGGAGATATTCCACCTTGTTTTTCTATCGCTTAACCAAAAATATAAACGTCAATAACCAAACGAATGTACCGTCGCTACGCAAACGCAGAGAAATGAAATTAATCTCGTTGAAGGTTTTCCTTTACTGAGTAGACAATATTGGATGCTAACTTTATAATAATAATGAAAGAATTACATACTTTTAGATTAAAATATTCTGGCACTTTTGACTCCGTCGTTGATTAAATGGTTATAATCCGTACAACGATACACTTACAAGTGTATGTTCATTTTTTAAAAGTCCTAATAATGAAAATCATTTGTTTATGGTTACATGATGAAACCGATAATCTAGGCTTACCTAGAAACAGATGTTTTTGCCAAAGTGGGCCCATTAACTACTAATAAATACTTTCCCTCGCTCGTACATAATAGATTTTAGAATGTAATAAGTAAATCTGGAACAGAATCAAATGGAATCAATGTCGTCATCATGTTAATATATACTCCTATATACTTACAACTATAAAATAATTTTAAAATGTTCAAAACATTATATTTAAAGACTATATTGATGATGGATTATAACTTTTGTACAATTAAAGTTCCATGTTAACAATTGTTTAAATTCAGAACAAGTGATATGAACAACAGATTTAAAGTCAATTTTTACTTGGGTTACAAAGAATAATTTTATTTTAGTTACTTTTTATTAAATAACTACAATAATTATAAGTAAAATAAAATAATTAATGCAATAAAACAGTTTTTCTACCTCGTAACTTATAACATAAACTCAGCTGTATCTATGAAATCATTCCTTATCACTTATTTCGTACCAAGTGTGTCGAGTAACTATATTGCATACCTTGCCCCTTTTGTGAAAATATTGTCTTCCATATAAACTAATACTAATGCAATAAATTTAATTAGTGAATTAACATTTGAATAGACTGTATTAACATCAAATACCATCCACTACAAGTTAAAAAAAATGTATTCGAACGTGAGTATATGAATAAAACGTAATAACTATTCAAATTTGAACAAGATATTTATATATATAAGAAGAGGGTAAGATAGTAGAAGGAATTGAAAAAAAGTAAATCATGTGATTAACTTCATTTCAAACTCAGAAAGTGAAGTAAAGGATAGCCTAATTACTAAGCTAAATACGAGTGGCTGCTCTTTATGTTGCTAGCCTAAGCATAAAAATAGAAGAATTTAAATCGGTTTTATTGTTTTTCTAAATATTCCCCATGAAGATTTATACACTTGTGCATGTTTAACCAATTTTTAAAGCACTTTTTCCACTCCGATTCAGATACTTATAAAACATGGGTTTTGAATGCATCAACTGCTTCTTTGGGTGTAGGAAACCATTGCCCAAGTAGTATTTTTCTTGATATTCAAGAACACCAAAAGTCATTAGGTGCCAAGTCAGGGACCCATCTATTCAATGGTTTGAACTGTAAAAAACTCCATTGCTTCAGCCGATCTGTGGTAGTTCGCATTGTCATAATGAAGAATAATGCGTATTTTCTCTGAATTTTCCCGAAGTTTCTCAAACACTTATGGCAAACAAATAGCAGTGTACCACTGCGAATTGACCGCCCTACGTTGCTCTAATACCACAGGTAATGCCGAAGGAGCAGGCAACCATTTGCTCTGATGTGCTTCTTCCACGAACAACTTTGGTTAGATTTTGCTCCTCTTGAAAGATCCATACTGTGGGTTGCTGTTTTGTTTCAGGATCATATGAGTATATCCATGATTCATCGCCTTTGCAAATATTATAAACCGCTTTCGACATTTTGGCCTAATTTCTTCAACATTTTCTTGCACCAATCAACACAACTCTCCTTTTGAGCGTTTGTCAGTTTAAGCGGTATCCAACGCCAACAAACCTTTTTCATATGCAAATGTTCATGCAAAACCATATTGATGCTTGTCATATTAATGTCTAAAGATGCCTCAATCCCACGATATGTCACATGACGATCATGCTTTATCAGTTCATGCACAGCATCCATGTTTTCTGGCACAACAACCAGTATTGGACGATCTTCACGGGGTTACTCCGGGAGTGATTGTCAGTCACGATTGATCTCGTTATACCAGTTTTTTACAGTGTTTTCAGAACAAGTCGAAAGTTATGAAAAATATTGCACGAAAGTGTTCACGATTTAATTCCATTTACACCTAAGATCAATTTTTCAACCTGCTGTCAATAACATTAACAACAATGAAATGACAAAATGGGTTGATATAGGTTATGTTCAACAATGTGAACTTTGCATTGGAAACGTCAGCTGGTGCAACAATCAGTGTTACCAAAGGCAGAAACATAAATAGCAGCACCACAGTATTTGAAACAAATAAATAATTACACAATAGCAAAAACGTGAACGCATTGTTTTATAGAAGAGATAGTAAATCTGAAAACAGAATAGCGTAAATATACAAACCAATTCGATGGAAAAATATATATTTGTATATATATCGCAATATGTATTCTTGTGTATTAATAAAGAAATAAGTCAAAATACAAATACAAGAATAATTGTAAATTCAATAATTATTCTTGTATTTGTATTTTAACTTATTTCTTTATATATATATATATATATATATATATATATATATATATATATTGTAAAACTTAGATGAATTATTTTTTCTTGTTGAATATGTATGGTGAAATAAAATAATTTTCATAAACAAGAATATACGAATATTACTTCATTTTATTGTTCATTGAAGCTTTTCGCTAATTTACATTATTAGCATTTTCAAAATATATAAATCACTGTCCAGTTATGTGACTAGAGTAAGACTTACTCATACTAGAGTAAGAGTATGAGTCTTACTCTAGTCACATAACTGGACAGTGATTTATATATTTTGAAAATGCTAATAATGTAAATTAGCGAAAAGCTTCAATGAACAATAAAATGAAGTAATATTCGTATATTCTTGTTTATGAAAATTATTTTATTTCACCATATATATATACGTTGTTATTTTAAGATAAGATTTTTAAAAACTTTTATCATTAGTACTTATGAAACTCAGTTGAATTGCATATTTTGAGGGTTGTAATATATTCTTTCTTTCTATTTATTTTACGTCATTATTATTTTTTAAGTGTAAATTAGCCCATGTAAGATAATGGATCCCAGTATGACTACAAACGTGTTCAGAGTTTCAGTTAATGTACAGAGTTTGGTTCAAACTTAATGCTCCAGTGACCTGGTGAAGTAGTGTGGAGTGAATCGATACAAGTTTCACATAACTACGAGACAGCAAATGCAATTAATCCTCATACGTTAAAGCAGGTCACTAGAAAAGAGACTGGGCGATTATACCGGGGATTCTAGGAGAAATTCAACTTGAGAAGTGGACTGATTGGCGTACCTCTGACAAAAATTACTAGACGGGAGACCAGTTATTTTTTAAATACTGATTTTTTAAATAACCTTGACCAATACCCTATATGTATATGGTTCAAGGAGCCGCTAGTATCCAACAGTCTTCGCTTAGATGCAACAATGTTGCTTGCCGTAGTTCTATATCAGGTGGCTGGTACTTAGAGAAAAAATTCGGAATATTTTTATCGGTTTGTCTCTATATTATCAGCTGAATGTATCTTACAAACACCTGTTCCGCTTATACTCCTGCCGGCAAACTATTCTAAACAAATATCTTACGTCATAATATTGTACACTTAACCCACTTGAGGGAGAGGGACAGAATGATGTCGCTCCGTGATTGCTACTAGGCAGGATAAAGGCGCGGCGCCGTCATGAATAAACGATGCTCATTGTTCCACTACACTAGCCAGTTAATACGAGTCGTGACAACCAGGCTCGGCTTTACTAGTGCAACGGCCTAATTGCTTAATCAATAAGAAAGCAGTAGAATTCATTGTTTATGCCTATCAATAAATTTGGCATTTATACCTATCAGTTTATGCCTAACTTATAGGAAATTTACGCCTACCGTTTCCATAAGTGGTTAGCTTAGTAAGGTTTCATCGACAGTTAAACAGAGATTCACTTTAGGTTTTAGAAATTACATTCAATTATCCCAACAGTCTATGAAGATATTTACTAGTTGATGCAACCTAAATATTAATAGTTTAGTGTTACGTGAATAATGAATTAGCATGGAGACTAGATCGCACTCTGTGGACGATCTAATCTGTCAATCTGTGTTCACCTAAGCGTTCATCGAATAAAATACTTCTGATATTTTTCATCAATGTGTTTCAACACGCTAAGTGAACAGGTTCGTAAAGGAAAAGTTGTCATTTTAAGTTTAGGATTTCAAGGTATTATTTTCTTCATGCTTTTACTTTGACTCCAGCATTCTGTCTAGCTGATGCTCCTTAAAAAAATAAAATGAGAAATATTAATCTCCTGGCCCACAGTCTAGACCCATCAACACTGCTTCTGAATTTATTGATTTCGGCACTAAAAACCTCTTGTTTTACAATTCTATATGCAACAGTCTTCAAATTTTGTGGAACAAGTTTCGTTGTAGACTATCTTTATGCGCACTGGCCATTCCAACTTGTTTAAAACAGAAGTATACTATTCTTAATTTCTTTATTTAATAGCATAATTAAAAACTGTATTTATAACCCTACCACCTTCCAGAGATTCATAAAATGACATTTTTTTAGTGAAAAGGTTTGTAACGTGTTTGAAATACATATATATATATATATATATATATATATATATATATATATATATATATATATATATTAAAAACAAAATGCATTTTAGGTATCTGTAAATACAGTGGTTACCTCCTTATAATAACTAATCTGGCCTTTCACTAAGTGAGTTCGAAATACAATTATATTTTCGAACACAAGTCGTGCATAACCGACAAATTAATCTACGCTGTTTCGTAGCTATTCACGGTAATTATTCGCTTTAATTTTCATATTTTTAGAAGACCAAACCTTTTCGCCAATTGTTATATTGTTATTATATCTGCCAACATTTTAATACCAACAGCAAATTTTGTGGGGCTAATTTTCTTCTATCGATAATGAACCTAGATTTTATAATTTGTTTTTCTCAAATTTACAAGGACAAACAAATTGTTCTGAAGATTTTCTAAAGGCAAACATGGGTATCTTATGGTTGAATAAGATTATCCATAAGGGGGATTATCTTTGTTTGGGGATTATCTTTCGTCTTTCTTTGGGGATTATTTTCAAGTTATGTTTAAATATTTTTCAAATTTAATTTCTTACCAGGAATCACCTTACATTTAATTAAACTCTGTGTTAACGTATGGTTTTATACAAAATAACTCGCTATTTTGTTTTATTTTAAGCATAATTTTTAACTTATATTTAATTGTTTGATTTCAGAATATACGAATGTGTTTGAGTATTGCACACTCGCAGTAAATTTAAACCTATATCTAAGGGAAATTATATTGTATCTTCGTCAGTATTGCTCGTTGGCATATTATTAAAAAATATAACTTTAAACCCACCTAGCATAACACTGCTACCTTGTACCCAACATAGCCAGTGATGGAGATGGCTTGCTTCTTTTGAAAAAGTTATTTTTCAGTACGTTTTTACAATACAAATGTGTGATAATTTCACACCATAATACCAATAATTCTTTAAAAATTAAAAATATTGTAGTCAGGTATTGTTTCAAATTTTAAAACAATAATGCGAACTGTTGTCATATATAGGTTTTCGAGTTATTGCCAAACTTTCCAGGAACCGGGTTCAATACGTTTGTAATAAAACTCCAAAGCAAACGTTACACTGTACAAGAGACCCGCTGTGGCTGGAGTTACAAGTAAAACGTTTATGGAATTAATCTCGTCGACACGAAACTACACTCTGTACGGCAGTTAAAAATCCAATTTAGTTTCAACAAAACGACCATAGTAAATACTGACGGCGGATGAATACGATTTTACGTTTCGAGAAAATCATTTCATTTGTGTTTCGTATTTCATGGAATTATGTTGCTTTTTGAAGAAATATATTTTTTTAAATAAATGCTCTACTTATAAACATCGCTTGCCTATGTTTCAAAGAAAACTTACAGATACTTCAACTAAATCAAGACATTACTTTTATTTTGTATCTAAGCGATATATTTAAGAAATCGACTGTTCTCCCAAAAATAGTGGGAAACTATATGCATATCAATATTGTAACATTATATTACGTAATGTTACATATTAAAAACAGATTCAGAAAACAAACTTGACATTAAAAATTTAAAACGAAAAATAAACAAAAAAATTGTAAATTATAAATTAAAGTCCATGGGTGAGACTGACATCTATGTTGAAAAACCGGAATTGCTATATGCGCAGAACGGGTGCGAGGAAGTTAAGGTACTCGCGTGATCGCATCGTGTCGTTCTCTTTCGTGCCAAGATGTGAATCATAATGGACCTTATTGAGATGCGAAGAGCGAGGGACGCCTTTTGTTTTACATGTATTACAGTTTAATTAAAATTCATTTTTTGTTAGAAGAAATGTTGCTGCCTTAAGACACACCGCCTGGGCGAGATTCCAAATACCGAGAGGGTCAATAGAACACGCAGAATTGCGATATCGGTACCGGAACGATGTTTGCTACATCAGCTTGGTTAAAATACAGCTAAGTCGTAACAATGTGATAAAAAGGATAACATTTAACTTTACCCGTTCACGGCATGACAATGCCAGTTCTCTGTTTAATATAGGGAAAGTGTAAAATTCATTAGTGCAATGTAGTAACATTATTTTAAAGTCGAATAGACAAAATGAAATGTATCTTAAATACGCAAAGCAATCTCGAATGGATGTCATGGGCCATGCCATAGATTTCTTTAACATATAAAGTTCTTATAAATTAAATATGTTAATCTTGGTAAAATCATAAGTAGCGTAACATTTCAAGTGTAAAATTTATTTGTATTTTCATATTCCTTTTGGTGAAGTAAAATTTGATTGATTTAAATGAATATTCTATTAAAATTAATAGATTGAGAAAATTAACACGTACTGTCTGACAAACAATATTAGTAGAAAGTGAATAGAGTTCAAAAAGTGCTTTATGGGACAAGGCAATAATTACAAGTTTTTGTTATAACCTATTACGTCTTGTATGACCATTAGACTAATAACTCTCAGCCCCTGCCTTTATGATGAAGAGGTGTGTGGCATTACTCCAACAATGTGTGTAAACGGTGAATGAAGACATTGGAGGAGTGTTTACGAAGACTCTTTTCCCACAAAGACTTTCCTGGCTACGCGCCAATAAACCGATGATTCATCGAATAAACCGTTTCCTTCTATTTCGTTTTCCTTTGTGACAATGAACTAACGTAAGTGACAATGAGCTATTTATCCCCTTCAGACCCGTGACACTATCAAGTACATACATTGCTCTTAAAGTCTCACGGGTTACCCACCTAGGACCAGATCCCGAGTCTGAGGATCCGTTCAGTAAATAAGGCCAACCAAGAATGGATACGGACTATTTGGAGCGAACTAATCCGTCGGGTTATCGTCCGTTCGGAAGGTTCTACTGTTCCCGAGTAGTTCTGGGGCGTAGCCGAACCGCAGTGTCTGACCAGGGGTAGGTCATCAGTCCAGGTCTTACAGCAAGGTCGCAAGATTCTTGCATACTGGTACTACCCAGATGTCTTGCTGACGTCAAGACCCACAGCACAATCCTGTCCATACCCACCCGAGCGAGAGTCAAGTGCTAGAGGGGGGGGGCTTCTTCCACATAAGGATCTATCTTTGAGTTCTTTGACTAAGACGTTGAGTCGGAAGACAGGTGCTACCTGTCACCATTTTTTCACCATCTTTCTTACTTCTTCTGCAATTTTCCTCAAAACAAACTGCCGAATATGAATCTTGTTCCTGTTCATGACGAGCTGGTTGTTAATTCTTATTACACTTTTGCTATTATTTGCGACCAGACTTTTTGTTAACTATAAGTTGTTAAATTGTTAACTTACACTTGGAGGAAACGTTTTCGTCGTACGACTTCTTCAGCCCCCTTCTTTGTAAATACAATAAAACGGTAAGGTTATAAGCTTTCGTTTTCAAGCTATATATTCATATTTCCCTACATAATGTCTTGAAAAGTGTTGATTTTCTGAGAGTGTGTATAAATTGCTTGTTGTTTCTGGCTAGAGACAGGCAAACCAGTATTTTAACACTCTCTGAGACGGACGATATTAAAGTTATAGAAATCAGATTAGGGATACATCTTTCCGTTTGTTTTCTGGAAATGACAACTGTAGTTAAAATTATGTAGTTTTCTGTATTTTTTTAGCTTCTGTAGCTAATCTGCAATTTTGCTGACACCTTCAGGTTTTGCGTTCTAATTCATTTTCTAAGAAGTCATTTTCAAATTTAGGAGCGCTTTTGTAAATATTTGTCGGCAATATTTGCTATTG
The DNA here is from genome assembly GCA_036971475.1 of Prosapia bicincta. Lineage (NCBI taxonomy): Eukaryota > Metazoa > Arthropoda > Insecta > Hemiptera > Cercopidae > Prosapia > Prosapia bicincta. Next base: position 156,867,968 of record JBAIZL010000001.1, read on the forward strand.
GAAGATTTTCGTATTTCCCATTCACTTTTATTTCGAAACGCGTTCGGTCTCCGTGTTAGCCATACTGCCGGTCTAACAACTGGAATCGTCACTTAAGGTGTGATTAAAAGATTTATTCTTTCTTACTCTACTTAACGAGGATAGTCCTAATGTCTTACCTACTAAAGTTAGTTTACCTTATTAGGAAAGTTTACTTTTTTTGTTATTACTTGTTTAAATACAAAATCTGTGATTTATTAGCATGAAAATAATTAGAAACAAAAGGGCCGAAAGACAAATAGAAACTGTTAGTTTTTGCATGCTTTTTAATTAATTTTATTTTTCTTATTCCCATTGACATAAGAATTGATAACTTATCTTATTGATATTGATAAACAATGGACAAGAAGTACAACAATAGCATAAAATCTTGGAACAGACTATAAGATATTAATACCATGCATGGCTTTACGCACTCTATTATTTTTAATGATTTTAGTCGACACTCTCGATTCAATGTTATTTCCATTTGGTGTTACTTGAGTTTGAAATGAGGTGGAAATTATTTCAGGCACCTAATTTACAAACATACGACGCGTCATATTAGTCTGGGTTATCGAGTCAAATAAAAATCTGACATATGTTTACAAAAAATTATTTATTGAAAATGATTGTTTAGTTTTTATTTAGGTTTTACATACAGTCTTATATAATAGTATTACCTACAAAATAATTCTTTATTGAAGGGATAAAAATAGGTTTTTTTTAGTTCTAGTTTCCTCAAAATACACTTAACACTTTTTTACTGCTTTCTTTCAGAATTGGAAATTGGCTCCTCAGTCCAACGCTTCTCCTATTGACGCTGACCTTTCGGTAAGTAGAGTTCGGCTAAAATAATTGTAAAAGCTCTATAAATAAGGGGTTTTATATTGAATTTATTCTGTGTGTGTGTGTGTCCGCGAAGAACTAATTTCGTTCGCTCTTCCATAGCTACTAGGAACCGTATAGAGTTTGTTTACCATGTATCAGTTTATCAGAAGAAATATAGACGAAAACAGGTACAAGTAAAGAATGGGGCACAATGATACCCTGTAGTTAAGGGAGAATATTGCATGGGCTAGAATAAGCCCACTACAACTGAAGTGAAGAGGGGTGTTGACCGGGCACCCAGATAGGGTAGTTATACTGGTAATCACGAGGAATTCTTATTACGTAAACATTATTTTATAAAAAAATTGTTAAAGTAATAGTGTCTTAGTTTTATAACTTTTCCTTACGCTATTTTGTACGAGATTATGATTACTAATATTTCAGAAGACACTGATGAAGATCGCCACATAGCGATAGAAAACGTGCTGTCTCAGCAAGTTTTTACAAACTTACAAATTTTAGAGTTCGGTTAGTCATAAAATAATGTTAAAGTGATTGCTAATATTTGTTTTATAAAAGGCAATGTTTCAAAACTTTCTACAGTTTCTTAACTTTCTGAAAACATGTTTATTACATTTTGCTTTTAAGCCTTGTTACTGGTAGCATATAAAGGTTTTACTTTGGGAAGCAATCACAAGTTCTGAAGGTAAAGTAAAGGTTCTGATTACATAAAAAGAAGGTTCTTAACTTCATTCAGCTTTTTAATAATATTTCTTCATCATACATCGTGTACTATTTTGCTCCAATTGTAATAGATGCACATTTTATAGTATTATATTTTGTTTTAATCATGTTACAATGATCTACTTTACTTTTATAAATCGTGTAGAATATCAAACAAAGCTCGTATAGAATACAAAACTAGCAAATTCAATGTGATGTAAAACACATGTTGGAAAATATGACAAATTAATTTATATTATTTTAAATTTTATCCCAACATTATCTTTTAAAAAATAATATTCTTCCATTCTAATCAAAATGTTTTTTTACCTCTATTGCTTATAAATTATGATTCTAAAACTATTATTCAATATCCAAACCATTTTACTCTTGTAAATTGTGTAATTTGTGTAAATTTTGTAACTTTTATTAATTCAGCTCTATAACATTTCAGGTAATTTGGAATCTATAATTTTTTTAATAAAATTAAACTTAAATTTTATATGACATTCATATTATCAATATATTTAATTCCGTAAGCAAATCGGTCCCCATGAAATTTCTCGAGCAAGGTACAAGATAAGATAGATTAATTAGATTCATTTGAATGCTTGAGATCTAAAGACGGAGGGTAAAATATCAGACGTGGCAAACATTACCCTGGACTTCGCCCCAATTAATAAGTAACCCCTATATACCAGATGGTGATTGATCAGCTGATGTAGATTTGATTGATTACTTACTTTATTTTTAACGCCGTGTTTATTAATTGAAATTTAAATAATAGAGGAAGGCTGCGAGTTTATATAAAATTATTGTTGAAATAATGGTCAAGTATAATTTCCAAGAATTTAGTGTAGTTTATTGTTAATGTTAGTGTTCTGTTTAAGTAAAACTATTTAAATGAATCGTAATCGAGGAACACCGCAAGTTCGTAAACATTTAGGAATGGCGGTGGAGAGGAAGAAAACAAATTATTTACAATGCAGGAGGAGGGGCTGATGAACATAGACAGTTTTATGCGAACTGTAAATAATGAAAGTTATATTAGTCGGAATAGTGTTGGCATAAATTCAATAACACCACCTGGAATGCTTCCACACAATTTAAAAATAAGGACTGGAGTTATAGTTGTTAATCAGATACATGAATATGTCTTCTAGACCGGTAAATGAGTAAAACTAATTGTGAAAGCTATGTAGGGAAACCATTATACTTGGAAGTAGTTTCTGGCAAAAACAAAGGTCAACCTATTTTTTCAAAGGATAAAACTAATGAGAGCAGATAAAAGTATGCCTTTTTCATTTGTTAGGACTCAATTTCCAATAAGGCTAACCTTTATAATGACAATAATCAAAGCACAAGGTCGAACCTTTGAAAAAATTGCTATTTATTTGGCAAACACAGTATACAGTCATGGATAATTATATGTAGCTTTTAGTAGAGCAAAGGCGCCTTGAAATCTTAGGATTAAATTAGAAAGTCAAAGTACACGAGGGAAAATAAACAATAATGAAAATAATTACACTAAAAACATTGTTTATCAAGAAATGCTATTGTGATTCTAACATTTATTGGTATTTGAACGACATTATTATTATAATACTTGAACTATTAAACAGTTTTTAACAGTGAATATTTCATTGAATTTTTTTGTAATAAATAAAAAGTAGCAATTGCTGCTACGAGCCCCTTAGTGTTATTTTAAAAACATATGTAGTTTTCTCACGTCCGAGATTTACACTTTCAGACAAGACGATCTGTGGGTTTGTGATTTTGTTCAACTGTGCACCAAATCTAAAGACTTATTATGTCTTTTACTGATTATGAAGTTAAACAAATCCAAAGCTTTTCTTTTTGAAGTGAAAACCTCTATAGCGACGTCTACAAATTTTTTTTGGATTAACATAAATATATAATTTCGTGTCACTATAATTTCCGTCAAGTTACGCTATGAAACACCTCAAAGTGAATAAATGATAACATATGATTTCATATATCAGCTGATTTCATGTTATCAAAGAACTGTTTTAACACGTAAGTTATGCTGATTTATTTATTGAACATTCTTAAGGAAATTGGTTATTATTAAAAAGTTTCGATGGATTAAAAATATATTAGTTTTTTTTTAAATTTGGATTAATCTCAATACAAATAATTTAATATAACGATAATAGTAAGTTATATATTTTTAATCCAATTTTTGCAACTAAAACATTTTAATCTGATACGTTTTATAATATGAGATCATTTCGATTAATTTTTTGTAATTAATTGTATTCAGTAAACATTAAATAAACGTTTTTTGTTACCTAAATTATTTTATTTTCAACTACAGTTAATATTAGTCAACTGTGTTTATTAATAATTTAATAAATACGATCCTCAAATAAAGATGTAAGTATTGAATAAAAAATGTGTACATGTATATTTTCGGCGATTTTTGTTCAAAATTGTGCAAAACTGTTATGTAGCGCTACTTTTTTATTTGAAGTTTAAATTTTTATGTTAAATGTAAAAAATGTGTAATATTATTTCTTATGGTGTAACAAAGGTTTAGGTGATTTTTCATAAAAAAGTAAATATTTTTCTCAATTGGTCTTTTCTGTAGATGTGGCTATAAAGCCTGTCACTTCTGTCGGCACCCCCGCGTACCACAACCAAATGTTCTCAATAAATATAACATTCTCTAATAAGGCGTTAATATAAATGTGAAACCCTATAGTTAGCTCAACAATTAGTGTATTAAATAGCGAAAGATATCCTAACGAGTTAAATATTGCCAGGAAATGAAATAAACTCTGATTGTCTGATGAATGCGGAGATCGAAGAATCATTGAGACATTGAAACAGTTTTGTTCTCTATTAAAGCTACACAGACAAAATAACCTTTTCATCTCAACTTCGGTATCTCGCTATATAAAAAGCCTTCTATATAATTCAAATGTGAACTCCTGAAGTCTGAACGTATCGATAGTAAAGTCTGAGCGTATTTTGAATTAGTAATATATACGGCGCAGGTTCTCCGTATCAAAGACCTGAGCTTGAAATATTCACAGAGAAGATCAGAGAAAACTTCCGTCCGGTTACCTACTCTGCTGACAACAGAACATCTATTTGTGCACCACCTCCGGACCAGTGCAAATACAAATAAATCTTTACATTTTATACAATAAACTATTCTTTTTGATTGTTTTATAAATACAATGAAGTCAACCGAAGAAAACCTTCTTCAAAAAAGTTGAGCTTTACCCCTTAGCTCAATATTAAATTTATTTATTTCCAGTAGAGAATTCACCATTGACTCACACCAACACAACACACCTAAGCAACAGTCTTGTCAGTAATTCACAGCATTTACAAATGCGCTGACCTTGCGCGAAACGCGTCTGCTGAATAAATCAGTAAGTAGTGGTTTTCTTACCAAGTTAATACAAGAAAATGTAATTATAGTCTTAGTTAAACTTAAAGCTGTTCACTGTCAAAAAAATCTTTTGTTCTTAATATTGTTATGTGTGGTGTTGGTGACGAGTTTTGGTCTCCATCAGTCAGTGCTATGCACTTTCAAGTAAGTACAACTAAATGAACTTTGATTTTTTTTAAATAGTTGTTCGTAGAGATACATAATAATACTAAGAGTGGCAGAACAGATGCTATCAGAGAAATGTAGAGTCAAGGAAACACTAAAAATGTTATGTAATTTTCTTTTTTTTGGTAATCCATTTATTTCTCACTATGGTTTCTTCCTTTTCTATCTACGGTAGTTCTTTTTTATCTTTTTAATTATGTATCAATTAAAAAAAATAATTTTAGTACCAAAGTTCAGCCGTTTATAGTAAAAATGTTGACTGGAGAGTGAACCTTATTCAGTGTCTCTTGATGGGCGAATATTTGGATTTCCTTAATCAATAAATTTGAATATTTAAAATAAAATAGCAGTGAGAAAGTCAAAACTAGTTTCAGAAGTGCAGAAAAATAATCACTACAGCTACAGCCAACATAATTAAAACTCATAGCAGTGATTTAAACTTGTTGGTTTGCTGTGTTATACCTCGGTAGTGATTATATTTGTTTATTCTCTGGAGAGATAGAAAAGAGAGGCTAATTTAACGGTTGAGTGCTGCACTCTAACAACGTAACAGATAATCGAGCGTAACGGAAATAAGTCTGATGAGGCTCTCTCCGTCTGATGTTAGATAAGGCGATCCATATTTGCAATTACAATGTTGTTTCTATATTGTATCAATAATTAGTGTTTTCAAATATCAACTAAAAATTTAAAATGTAATTACGTCATCAGAAAATTTAGTGCATGTAAGTAATAAACCCTATTCTCGTTCTAAATTAGTGGTTTTTATACGTCATCTTAATAACAGGCATGCAACCCGCCACGACTTCGCTCGATATATTTGTTAAAATTTCAAGTAACCCATTAAAGAAGAACTATCAATAAATTTATGATCGATAAAACACTTAAATTGTAAGAGAAAATGATAATTTTATCGTAACAAAATATTATACAGATTATATATATTGCTTTTTGATTCAAAATTGTAAAAAGATTAACAAGATATTATTACAAATACGCTATTAATTTTAGTTATAATAACCTCTTGAAAAGCAAACACTTGAATAATTCCTTATAAGTTCACCAATACGTGACGTTTGAACATTTTGTGTGAAGCAACAAAGATTTTATATTTAACTTAAACTTCGTCAGAATTGAAAGGCGTTCATAAATATTCATTTCTCGACCAATTTATTACTCCACTTTTGTTTAACCCTAGAAGCGGCAGTGTTATTTTCCTAACTGGCAGTACAAAATGACCCGCATAAACATCTTATTTTGAAACAATTCTATAAATTACATTTTTCACACAAAGTTTGACATCTATATATTTTATTTGAAGAAAAAATGTTGAAGATTTTGTTCTATGCATCACCTATGTCCACCTTATTTTCATGTTGAATCGTATTTTAACATGCTTTGACGCTTAGTCTATTAACTTCATTATTTTACCTACTTTGAAACACCTGATCGCTTACGTGACCTATAGGTAATAGCTATTTTATCTAACGGATATAGCCTATAACAAGTTTCTAAACTCACGATCAAATCGCTACATCGCAGCGGTTTCGTGACAATTTTTTTTAAAAGAGACATTAAATTGTAATTTTGCAAAACCCCTTCTTAGTGCGTTTCGAATGTTATAAAATTGAATTTCTTCAAATTTTAACTTTTTCATAAATTTGAACTATTAAAGCTACGTTGGTTATCAGACGCATAGTCGTCAGGCAGATCTATATTGCTTACATCATATTAATATTTTTAAATTAAATCATTTTTAAATAACCCTCTTTATTTACATAATAGTGAATAAACATCAAATTAAATACGGCTGATATAAGTACGTGCTATTATTAAATTTTAATAAAAGTATCAATTATAGTTTATTTATTTTCAAAAAGGTCAAAAATTAAATTCTGGAATAAGGTACGCAAGTTGAAATTTTTATTTCTTGTCATAGTTTTTAAATTATAAACATGCGTTAATTTATAAAAACAGATGTTATGAAAGCACTGGTGTGTAGGTTTGCACGTCAATTAAACCAAATATTTTTTATTACAATATTGTGAGCATGTTATACAACAAACAATAAGTATTTATGAAATGTAGGAAAAACATCATCGAGAGTTTTACTCGAGCCGCCATGAACACTTTTCATCCTGCTCCAAAGGGTTAATTAGCAAGACCGAGTGGAGCAATGAATGAAATGCTTTCGAATTACTGTGATTTCAAATTCAATCTTTAAAGTAAACAGACTTAATTAAAATGAGTAAATTTGTGTTTTTTGTAAAAAACTCAAGTAAATTCGGAAATTAAGGGGAGAGCAGCGCTTCTGCCAGTGAAATAAAATTTTCCCTCTAAATTACGTTTAATTATTTTTTTAATACGGTCTGCGTTAAAAACATAGTATTATTTTTAAACTGTGAAATAGCTTAACAGTAAAACTAAGGACGGGCATATTTATACCTAAGTATTAGGGTTGCTATTCTTGAAGTAGTCGAATGTAGAATACTAAGATGTGAGAAGATAAATAACGTACGATAAATGCAGTAAGAATAGGACTCAATAATGATGATTTGTTATTAGGGAACGTTTATTGGACGTACTCTATGTGGGGTCAAGGGCAAAGAAGTTAGAACCGTTCACTGTTGTGTAAGAAGACCGTTTAGAGGTGATAGGTGAGGTAAAAGTAGAAAAACCAAGAGACATAATGGTAATCTCATGTGACTGTGTACAGAAAAAGAAACCCGCTTTATTCTAGTGCAGAGAGGATTTTCAGGGAATTATTTTCTTTGGTGTCTTTTATAACTGTATTATTTTTGTAGTAGGTGCTTTATTGTTGTATGAGCCGTGTTTTTTTAAATAAAACTGGTAAACGTTTGAATAAATAATTACCTACAACATTACTTAGTATTAGTACACACCGTGAGTTAAGCTCATTTTTGAGTAAATTTGTTAATTGGAATGAGTGGCTCTTTAAAAGTTAAACTGCGTGTGTAAAGGAAAACCTGCAGTCATGTAGCTTCTAGTGTTTAACTAGAGCAAAAGCTCTCCTGGGAGTTCAGTATTTAATATCCGCTCAGTTTTACCGTTCAAGAGAATCGTAAAGCTTACACAGCTAAAAGGCTAAAAGTCGGCCATGAAAACAAATCGACGTCCCACGCTAATCCCAATCTATACAGATATTTATTATGCATAGTTATGGGTTATTGCGGAAGTTTTTATTATTTTCTTTTATTTTAATCTTACATTTATTTCAATAGAAAACTAAAATTATATAAAAGTACTTGAAACTGTTGAAAGTTTATCTTTATTCAGAATCAATGCAATAATAAATCCTCCAATGAGAACCGTATTCTCTGTTATGTGGTGGAATATTTGGAAAGTCTATAAAAAATAATCTTAAACACATACCTCCACGTTCACATTTGTAGACAGGTTCAATCGATCCTAAAGAAAATAACAGTTTTTTGTGGTTACAAAATGTTTACTTTTTCCTGCATCAAGGATCTTTTTTCTTACACTTTAAGCTTCCGTAAGTCCAAACAAAACATCAAACATGTGGCAAAATAAAAGTGAATGAAAACGTCTTACTACAGAAAATATTTACAACAAGTGGGTTTTTTTGGACGGTGATTTTCTACCATGAGTCTTGGAAGGCATCAATATAGTAAGAAAGACGTGACCTACATGGAACTGCCGGTAAAAGGATTTGATTTATAAAGTACAATCATGCAAACAATTACAAAGTTTAATCGTGAATTAACTTTGTAGAAATCTTTAGTATTAAAATGTTTTCGACGTATTTATTGTATATTCTAATATTTTATTCAAAGCCATAAAACCAAAGCAACTTTAAAAAATTTACATGACACCATTTATTGTTACAGATTTATATTTTTTAATTTAAATTTTACAAATTTATCATATTTAATATTTTCAAATTTGAAATAGGTATAGTTAATTAACATAATTAAAAAACATAGTTTTAGTCGTTAACGAACAGTATTCTAAATAAATATATTTTCGGTTAATTGGATACGATATTAATTTTCTTTAGACAGACATTTTAGCTTAGTGATAATGTATAAAACAAAAATAATATAAACTATGAGTAATACACTTGATCCTATTTTTGGCTTTGGGAAATTTTAGGAGCAATTCGTTAATTGCCAGTGTAAGGGATATTAATCTGAAAGAAGCTTGAAGGTAGAGGAAATTATCGAGGCATATTTTCTTTTTTTTGTAAGAATATGGCCATATTACTCAGTCATTCTTACAGCAAAATAATATTTCCATAACTCAAAAATACGACAAACTGCAGCCGTTTTAAATTTGCGATTTAAAACGAAAAGTTTTACTTTTGCCTTCTATAAAATGTAAGAAAATGTCATAAAAATGAAGTTAATAATGCAATTTCTCTGAGGATAAAATGTAATCAGTTTTCTGCACTAATTAACAAAGGCAGGCTGGACAAAGCCGGGCTAGATAACTCCATTATAGGACGTTGGCAACATAAACCATCAAAGGTTTGTACAGTCTATGTATAATGCAGCTTCAGTTGCTAATGGAAAGTTACCGGTGGGGATGGATAGTATTGCATCATAAACTTGGTCTACTCCTAATAATTAGATACATGCTTGTCAGGAAAGCTTTCAAGATCAACAAAACCCTCTTTGCAGTTGCTAGTGGAAAGTTACCGGTAGGGATGGATAGTATTGCATCACAAACTTGGTCTACTCCTAATAATTAGATACATGCTTGTCAGGAAAGCTTTCAAGATCAATAAAACCCGCTTTGCAGTTGCTAGTGGAAAGTTACCGGTAGGGATGGATAGTATTGCATCATAAACTTGGTCTACTCCTAATAATTAGATACATGCTTGTCAGGAAAGCTTTCAAGATCAATAAAACCCGCTTTGCAGTTGCTAGTGGAAAGTTACCGGTAGGGATGGATAGTATTGCATCACAAACTTGGTCTACTCCTAATAATTAGATACATGCTTGTCAGGAAAGCTTTCAAGATCAATAAAACCCGCTTTGCAGTTGCTAGTGGAAAGTTACCGGTAGGGATGGATAGTATTGCATCACAAACTTGGTCTACTCCTAATAATTAGATGCATGCTTGTCAGGAAAGCTTTCAAGATCAATAAAACCCGCTTTGCAGTTGCTAGTGGAAAGTTACCGGTAGGGATGGATAGTATTGCATCACAATCTTGGTCTACTTCTAATAATTAGATGCATGCTTGTCAGGAAAGCTTTCAAGATCAATAAAACCCGCTTTGCAGTTGCTAGTGGAAAGTTACCGGTAGGGATGGATAGTATTGCATCACAAACTTGGTCTACTCCTAATAATTAGATGCATGCTTGTCAGGAAAGCTTTCAAGATCAATAAAACCCGCTTTGCAGTTGCTAGTGGAAAGTTACCGGTAGGGATGGATAGTATTGCATCACAAACTTGGTCTACTCCTAATAATTAGATACATGCTTGTCAGGAAAGCTTTCAAGATCAATAAAACCCGCTTTGCAGTTGCTAGTGGAAAGTTACCGGTAGGGATGGATAGTATTGCATCACAAACTTGGTCTACTCCTAATAATTAGATACATGCTTGTCAGGAAAGCTTTCAAGATCAATAAAACCCGCTTTGCAGTTGCTAGTGGAAAGTTACCGGTAGGGATGGATAGTATTGCATCATAAACTTGGTCTACTCCTAATAATTAGATACATGCTTGTCAGGAAAGCTTTCAAGATCAATAAAACCCGCTTTGCAGTTGCTAGTGGAAAGTTACCGGTAGGGATGGATAGTATTGCATCACAAACTTGGTCTACTCCTAATAATTAGATACATGCTTGTCAGGAAAGCTTTCAAGATCAATAAAACCCGCTTTGCAGTTGCTAGTGGAAAGTTACCGGTAGGGATGGATAGTATTGCATCACAAACTTGGTCTACTCCTAATAATTAGATGCATGCTTGTCAGGAAAGCTTTCAAGATCAATAAAACCCGCTTTGCAGTTGCTAGTGGAAAGTTACCGGTAGGGATGGATAGTATTGCATCACAAACTTGGTCTACTCCTAATAATTAGATGCATGCTTGTCAGGAAAGCTTTCAAGATCAATAAAACCCGCTTTGCAGTTGCTAGTGGAAAGTTACCGGTAGGGATGGATAGTATTGCATCACAATCTTGGTCTACTTCTAATAATTAGATGCATGCTTGTCAGGAAAGCTTTCAAGATCAATAAAACCCGCTTTGCAGTTGCTAGTGGAAAGTTACCGGTAGGGATGGATAGTATTGCATCACAAACTTGGTCTACTCCTAATAATTAGATGCATGCTTGTCAGGAAAGCTTTCAAGATCAATAAAACCCGCTTTGCAGTTGCTAGTGGAAAGTTACCGGTAGGGATGGATAGTATTGCATCACAAACTTGGTCTACTCCTAATAATTAGATACATGCTTGTCAGGAAAGCTTTCAAGATCAATAAAACCCGCTTTGCAGTTGCTAGTGGAAAGTTACCGGTAGGGATGGATAGTATTGCATCACAAACTTGGTCTACTCCTAATAATTAGATACATGCTTGTCAGGAAAGCTTTCAAGATCAATAAAACCCGCTTTGCAGTTGCTAGTGGAAAGTTACCGGTAGGGATGGATAGTATTGCATCACAAACTTGGTCTACTCCTAATAATTAGATACATGCTTGTCAGGAAAGCTTTCAAGATCAATAAAACCCGCTTTGCAGTTGCTAGTGGAAAGTTACCGGTAGGGATGGATAGTATTGCATCACAAACTTGGTCTACTCCTAATAATTAGATGCATGCTTGTCAGGAAAGCTTTCAAGATCAATAAAACCCGCTTTGCAGATGCTAGTGGAAAGTTACCTGTAGGGATGGATAGTATTGCATCACAAACTTGGTCTACTCCTAATAATTAGATTCATGCTTGTCAGGAAAGCTTTCAAGATCAATAAAACCCGCTTTGCAGTTGCTAGTGGAAAGTTACCGGTAGGGATGGATAGTATTGCATCACAAACTTGGTCTACTCCTAATAATTAGATGCATGCTTGTCAGGAAAGCTTTCAAGATCAATAAAACTCGCTTTGCAGTTGCTAGTGGAAAGTTACCGGTAGGGATGGATAGTATTGCATCACAAACTTGGTCTACTCCTAATAATTAGATACATGCTTGTCAGGAAAGCTTTCAAGATCAATAAAACCCGCTTTGCAGTTGCTATTGGAAATTTACCGGTAGGGATGGATAGTATGGCATCACAAACTTGGTCTACTCCTAATAATTAGATACATGCTTGTCAGGAAAGCTTTGCAGTTTTTATGACCGCCAATACTTTTTTAAATGTATTATTAATAATATTTAGAGTAATTATTTATTATTAGAATATATTGACAAGAAATCTTGTAAATTCAATCGCTACGTAAATGATTATGATTTCAACAGTTTAGAGGTTGAATAAAATGGTGAACAATATTAGATAAAAATCTCATTGATGTCGTGAATGACAAAGTAGCAAAAAAAAACTCAGCAGACATCTATCTAGGTCGGAAAGAAGATACGCTTGCTTCCCATTTGAGATTCTATTCCGTTCTCTAAGTTCATTAAAAGGTAGCAAAAAAATGAACTATGCAGTGGATTGTGTCTGTAAAATAAATATTGAACATTTTGCATCTTCTTAAAACAAGATGCATTAGGTACTTAAACTTTTAGGATTTTTAAATTTGTATCAATAATATTTTAATTTTAAAAGCTTTAAGGACGTCTTGTTTAAATACGCTCAATTTGTTTTCCCATGAGAGATAAAAGCTTTAACAATTCCTTTGTTCTGCATTACAATTTGTGTAAATATAGTTGCTATTCGTTCGAAATAAACCAACGAAATTACTTTTTTGTCTGTTATTCCAAGAGCAGCTCAGTTTTTAAATGTCGTAGCCTATTACTTACTTCCCTTTAATAACAACAATGTTTACCCTATTAAAATAGCCACTAATAAACAAATAGTGCACTAAGGTAAAATTTCCGAAACTATTTTCAAAATAGTAACAGTAAAAATTAAAATATAACAACAAGAAATCTGTCTGGATTCAACTCTCTCCCTCCATGATCATCTTTTGGCCTTAATTCATGACCTCGCTAATATTGTTCAATGTATTCCCAGTAACCATGGCGACTGCATTTGGCCTTGAATGTGTAAGCATTTATCAGGGTAACTCTGAACTAGTTCATGACCTATATCATCCACCTGATTATCCTCCACTATTGTGAGTGTCAAAGCATCGCACAGCTTTGTTCGAATAAAATACTTGTAAGATAGTTACCAGAATACTGTTCAAGCCTTTACAATAAAGAGGTTTTAATTTGATATTAGAAATTTTATAGTTTATCCTATAAATATATTACAGTTTTTTGAACGTTATGTAATGGTGTGAGCCAAGAAATTATTTTCATGTTAAATATATATAGAGTGGAATATTCTCGCTTCACCTATTTTAATTCCAAAGTTTTACTATTTTTATTCTCGGTTTATATTACGTATTTAAAAATTAGTTTGCTTGATATGGCTATATACATGTCATGATCCTAAAATTATATTTTGTTTCTTGTTTCATTTAATGATTCATAAATAGGACATGCAGATATGTTTTTCATATCGGTTCTGTTTGCTTGACGAATATTAAAATTTATTTTAATATTGTACGGTACTACTATCATGTATATACTATACTATACGATACATAATATGTTATGCGATAAATAAATGTATTATTTTAATAGACATTTTTCTGTAAATTAATAACATGCAACAGATGCCTAGCGTACAGAAGATATTGATTTATCTCTACATCCTTAAACGTTTTTAAAGCTTTAATTAACATAAAGGTAACTGAGGAGTGGATTATCTTCTTTCTGATATTACGCTTGAAGAATTGGAATCCGCTATTCAGCGCTTGGATTCAAAAATGCCCCCCGGACCTGACGTCATCTTTGGGCAAATGATCATTCAGAAAATAAAAGATTCCTGCTTGAAATATTTAATTTCTCCTGTCTGGCAAATTGCCCAAGATAGGGAATAATTTATTATCATCCCAATCCTTAAGCTAGGAAATGATCCCACTAACTGTAAAAGCTATCTTTCTATCTTGCACCCTCTGTAAACTTTTGGAAAGGAACACACACTTCAGACTTATGGACTGCCTTGTAGATAGCAACCTACTCCAATTCTATTAAACAGCACTTCAAGCAAAACTTACCACTGTGGATCAGCTGTTTTACCTGAGTCAATCAATAAGCGATGGGCTCCAGGAAAAACCTCACATAAATTCTGTAGCGGTATTTTTGTATTTATCTGCGTATTTTGAGAGTGTCTGGCGGCAAAAAAACTTTTACATATTATTGTACACAGCACTGGGATATAGGGCAACCCACTGGTGTGAATCAATGATTTCCTCAGAGGTAGAAAGTTCTCTGTAAAATGTAATGGTGTATGCTCGAAGTTATAGACGTAGATTATTGGCTGGAGTAACTCAGGGGTCTGTCCTTAGTCTTCTTTCGTTTCTTGATTACATGAACACAATCCCCTCCCACATTTATTCAGATAAAGAAGTTGTCTGCTACATTGCAGTCTGGCACATGTCACAGAGATATTTTGGTATCTGAGGTGGCTCTAAACTATATATTGAATGACATTGCGACATGGGCAAAGGACCTTAAACTATCTATCAACACCGACAATACCAACCTCTTTGTCTTTTCTACAGACAGAAAAAAGCACTTTTAATATTGGGATTAACGATTCTCACATCAATAGGATGGATTTTCCTACTTATCTCGGTGATACCCTGGAGCCTGAACTTCGCTTCACAAGGCACGGTTAACACACTGCTAACAAAACCCTGAGAAAGTCCAACATTCTCGAAAAACACTTTGAAACTACTTAGGGATTAAGACCTAAAACTGTAAAAAACACATATTGCTTCACCATTAGACCTGTGCTTGAATATGCTGCCACGATATGGAATCCTGACTCCGCAAAATAGACTCGGATCAGCACGAGCATCAGCAATTATTATAATTGCAGTTACCTCAACCAATATTGCAAAGACTGAACCAGAATTTGGCCTACCTTCTCTTGAGAGCAGTCGCAGTCTTCCACTATCAAGTTAACTAACCAATAGACTCTGCAGTAACAACATGAATCCTATCTAAACCAGAGTATTCAATGAATGGAAAGCCTTGTCCAGACTTAAAAGACTCTCTTCTTTCTAGCTTGATAGGGACATCAGAAGACGAAATAATTTGGAACATTCCTCCATGAATTTTCTTCGGGACCCCCTATTTTCCAGAAAACCAACAAGAGAAACGAAGATTAACTTAAATTTATTTCAATGCCCAAACCTTAAACCTTGCTGAAAAAAGAACCACGTATTCTTAAACTAAAAGGTCTTTAAACTATTGAAAAGCTCTCCCAGGGTAACTTGGCAATTGCATACATTGATGGCTCCTCAGATAAACTCCTCAGTAAGGAAGGTGCGTGAATTTATTTTCTTCTTCTTGGTGGAAGTAAACTCCAGCGCAAAAACAATACAAACTTGGTTGCCTCAAATTTCACCATTGAGCTGTTGACGATTAAGAAAGATGTCATTCTATCTAAATGACTCCATTGTTTTAGGTCTAACAGACGGGATAGTAATTTATTCTGACTGTAAATCTGTCTTAGAAGCAATAACAAATAAAGACACAAACATCACCTCTGCGATAAATGTACTGCTTGAGAGTCTGCACTGTAAAGGGAAAGAATGCATTCTGCAATAGATCCCTGCACACGTGAACATTGAAGGCAACCCAAAGAAGCTTACATTGCAGTTACCCAAAGAAGCCAACCGGGTAACACTATTACACTTGCAGATGCAAATTCAATGGTTCAGATCAGACCTCTACTTCGTATCTTTAAGAGGGCACTTGACTTCAATTGTCCCAGAACCTTGACATCGATTATTGCAAGACTAAGTACAAATCAGTTTAGAGGGTTGAAGTTTCTTCCAGACAATACCAGGCTGTAGTTTCCCTGCAGAAACTGTCCGGACGTCTGTCTATCACCGTGGTAATCCAGCCCTCACGCCGAATGTTTTGTAATTGGGAATGGTGCCACTTAAATACCATCTAAGAGCTCTTCAAAAGAGTCGGTCAAAAGGCGTCGGAGCTTGTGATCGCTATCGTTCGGACTTATAAAACTTAATGGACTCGAAAACAACAAAGCTTTGAACACTATATTACCTGACAAGAAATATTAAAAAAATGTTTTTCCTACTGAGGTCAAGAAAGAAAATTGTTATCATTGTTTCCTTATTTCCAGTTTGTTTGTTTGTTTATTTTATTCGCTTCATTCAGTTTTAACCTTACAGCACGATTTTTGATATTTTGTGGTAACCACGGCAACAGTTTAAGGTTGTACAATAGAGATTTCGACGACAATTTGATGGGTGAAAAATTCATATACGTCTTTCACAAATTCATTTCTCGGTATTGGAAATTTGGCACATTATCAAAACCCACTAGACTTTGAACTAGAAGATTCATGTTCGAACCGGATAGACGCAAATTTTTAAAGTTAGTTATTAATAAATATTTGTAAAAAGCTATATTAACATCAACTATATGTTTAAAAAGATGTATTTGAACTTGTTTGGATGAATGAAAACGTATTTTATTAACAATTGAAAATTTGTACAAGATATATATCAGGGGAGTGTGAGCTAATAGATGGAATTTAATAATATGTTAAAACTTTGCTCATTACTTCAGGCCTTGGAGTTCACCTATGTTCAAATTATTAGTTATTTGCACTATGTTTTCACTAGTAAGAAATTAATTGATATAAGAATAAATTGTTTAACGTATTGGCTTATGCGAGTGTTGCTGATATTCCACAACCTCTAGGCGCAAGTCACCATAGTGAATAAAATCGTTAGCAGTGGTCAATAGTCATTGACTGTTCAGTCAAACAATCATTGAACCATGTTTATTTGTGGTGAATTATTGTGTTTCGATGCTTACGTAAACCACATTCATTAGTAGTGTGGTTTGTACAATATGGAACATTATTGAACCACAATTATGTTTCACGAACTTCAGTCAGTACAGCTCTTCTTTTCAATCAACGATTTGATGTGGAAATATTTGATTTTCCTACGTAAAAATATGCCCACGTGCCCACATACACTCAAATAATAACTATTTTGTTATAATAACTGTTTAATGAACTTACTTTTCCGTTTAGAACAGTCAAACATTATTCTAGATTCACTTAAACGCAAACAGGATGTCCAGATGCCCTCAAGAATAACATATTGGGCTAGTTTTATGATGCCGATCTATTAGCCTTGTGAATCAAATACCGTTATTAAACAACCCTTCCGAAACGAAGTTCTCGTAATTGCTGTGCGGCAAGAATCACTCTTACCCTAATCACATCTTACGAATTTTCTAACCGCAAATTAGTATGCAGCTCTCGTTACTGCTTTGTCAAAGAAAACACCCAACCAAAGTTCAAAATCCATTAGGGAAATTAAAAGTTATAAGTCAATGAAAACTAAATTAAAATGAAAAATACCTTTGTCGCTTTTTAGAAGTTGAATTTTTTTTCATTTTTTTCGTCTCTTCTCCAAAATTTAAAACCTTTACATTGTATAAATCATGTTACGGTCTGCCAGACCACGTACTTGCATCTGCTAAACTTTATCTAATTTTGTCCTTTATTAAGTATTTTAGGAAATATCAAACAAGTAATTATATACTGGCCATGCTTGTATGTGTTCACCTAAACTGTTTAACCTCGTAGTATTAAACACATGTGGAATTCAAATTGGCTGCTCAGTCAGTTTTTTGATCAGGGGAAATATGGTCAACGCTCTATTGCTTACTCTGTAATTTTAACAACTGTTACCACTCTCTCTCTCTCTCTCCCTCTCTCCCTTCTACCTCTCGCTTTCTCTCTCCCCCTCTCTCTCTCTCCCTCTCTCTCTCGCTCTCTCTCTCTGACCATTACCCCTCTCGTTTATTCATTAATTTCAAATCCCTTCAGTAATTAGTTTCGTCTTACATTAAAACATATAAATAATGTTTTACATGTGCAATAGATTACCAGGTAGATTCAATATCGCTTACATACTCTCCCTGACGTTTTCCTCTCAAATTATGTTTCAATGTCCTGCTCGATATAATTTGAGTACATCACAATCTCTACTTCTGTAGTGGCTGTTTTTAAAGTTTCACACCGTTTAACATTCTCGAAAATAACATTTCTCAGAAACATTAGTCTGAGAGATAACAGAGAATAGTGGAAGTTCTATGTAAATGTTTTGTTTTTTTGTGTGGTCTCTTTAAAATAAGCGCACGTAATTAATAGTTGCCAAGCGTTGGCTCGCAAATACATTAAGTACATTGTAAATTACAAGGTTCAAATATAAACAAGATTCTTGTTTAAGTACATTAAAATGTATGTGATGAGTGAATACAAGGAAACTGTGTTGCAGTATATATATATATATATATATATATATATATATATATATATATATATATATATATATATATATATATATATATACATACACACACCAGCTTTTGAAATATAGATAACAGTTGTATGTCTTTAAATGCTTTGTTTTTTATGGTTTTTTTACCTTTGCGAAAAGTAATATATTTATTAATAATCTGTGATTTTAGATCTGTTTGAGGCACTTCTATCAGTAAAACATCTTCAACACTTTTACAAAAAAAATATCTCTTTTATATTGCCGTTGAATCCGCCGTACTAGATTCAACGTAAATAAAATTATAGGGATTTTTATACATAAATAAAATAGTTTCATAAAAATTTAATTGAACATGTATTTCATTACAATGAAAATATTGGAAAAACCCCAGTGCCACAAATAATCAAAAATAACAAATAAAACAAGTTAATGACCATGATAAAACCATAAAGACCGTTCTGCCGTTTTGTATAATCTTACGTAACTTGTTTTATTTGTTATGTTTGATTATTCTTTGTGGTATTGGGGTTCTTTCCAATATTTTCATTGTAATATATTGTACCACTGTGCTCTTGATATTGTGAATGTATTTCATTGCTTATAACAAATATGGAAAGAGCGGTAAAATAAAGAGAATAAAAACCTTACAAATACTAATTAGGATTGCGAGTTCAGGTACAGCTCAACTTTACATTAGATTTATGGAAGTAGGCCTTGTAACTTGTACGTCGTATAATACGAATATGATGCCCCAATGACGGTCGTAATACCGTTAAAAGTTGTAAAAAATATTATTGCGTTCTTTTATTAAAATTTCACACAGGGTTCGAGGGAAAAGGTGTTCCTTCATTGTTGCTGAGTTTTCACCTTACTTTGCCATTAAATGTTCATTAGCACAAGGGATGGGATTGTAATCTAATACTTACACCAGACTGCCGTTCTGTTTTGAATAATAAGGCAATTTAGAAATATTTTGTTTTAATAAAAACCGAATTTAACTACAATAATAACAAACTGCCTAATAACAAATGATAGAGTTGTAGACGTTATTACGGATCTCAAGAAGTTCTCCATTCGAAACGTCCAAAGACAAAATATTGTTTGAGTATCTTGCACTTAGATAATGTTTGATATGCTTGGTTGAGAAATTCCGTAATTTGAACACAAAAAGGATTTGTGTAATATTTCCGTTGATCCACACCTCCCCCGCCCCAGGTTGCAAGATATTTCGTTTTCAAATGCAAATGTTTGCTTTGGTTAGGATAGTGTTGGAATCTAACGTTTTGATGGAAACAAGTAGGAAAGTATGTATTCTTAGAATGTATAAAACATGGCGTTGGAGAATAACCTAGAAACCTAGGCTTTAGCCTAGGAATTAGCCTTTAGTTCTACATTGTTGCCAATAAATAGGTAGGGGTTAGTACTCTGTTTTAAAAATAGTTATGTAGTTTAATTACATATAGGTTTATTTCTAACTGATACATATCCCTTGATTTTAAAACAAAAGGCTTCTTTAGGTACGACTGGTACAGTTGATAGCAATTATTTCTAATATTCTGCTTATAATTTGACAGATTCTATAAATACATACACGTATTTTAAAATTTTGGCATAGAATGTGTAGTTTTCAAATGGTTTAGAAATTTCGAAAAATATGCTGAAATTATAAAACGTTACTAATTTTTGGCATATTTCGTAACAAAGAATGTATTAACAAGAACTCAATTAATAAACGACTTCATTATAACCGTAGTAAAGATAAAGTTATCATAATGGGTATAGCTACTTAAAATCTAAAATCTAAATAATTTTTTTGTAATAAAACTTGTAGCTTACATTTTGTGTAGCTGCCCTACGCAATGAAACGCCTATGAGAAAATAAACTATTATTGATTGTAGGTTTATGTTCGTTGCTATTAAATTATTTTCAAATATTTCTAAATACACTCGACATGGTTTCACTGTAACTATTGGTATTAACTTAAAAAGGGATGGTAACATAGATTTAAATTACGTTTATTTAGAATGAAATTATGTCGAAATCATTTCATTAAAACGTAAATTAAGAAATTATTTTTAAAAATTGTCCCTTTTATAGTCAATTCTTTTCAAAGTGTATTATCTTTACATTAAAACAACAAGCTGAGGCCTACTAAGAAGAACTGTAGTGGCACTTCACCCTAGGAAAACGCGACTCAATACGTACGCTTAAATATATTCACATTACAAAGCTTTCTAGTTTCAAGATCTTAATCACATACATAACTGGTTATGTTGTTAGGAATAGAGATGGTGTAATTTTATAAGAAATATATAAAGGTATATATATATATATATATATATATATATATATCATTCTTTCTTGAATAAAAAAGAAAACTCTACAAACACACACACACACACACACATATATATATATATATATATATATATATATATATATATATATATATATAATGTGATGAATATTTAATATTCCGGAGTACATACGTTTTTGTGTAGTGAATTAAAACGCAGTTCCGAACACTACAGATTCGGGCTTCAACTGTTATTGGGTTCACCTCATTAATCCCTGATGAGATTCTGGTGAAACGTCGAAATTGCGTTTTAATGCACAACAAAGTGAACGGATGTAATCAGGATTATAAATATTCATCATGTTTTTATATATGTAAGTATATAGTTTTCTTTATTGTACAAGGAAATAGAATTTTCAAACTAAATGAATAATAAAAACTAATGAAAAATATAACAATTTTCAAACAGTAACAAGACTCACATTTAAAAAAGCTAAAATGAATTTCACGTCTATTTTGAGATTCCACATAAATCATCCAAAAGACTTTTATTATTGAGAAAGAGCCTAATTATTTCAGAGGTAAATGCATGGTTACCAAATATTCGGAACCTATGGCTAGAAAGTTTGTATGATTTTCGGTTGCCATTGTTGGCACTTGTGAATGTAAAACATTTGGATTTGGTTAAATACTTTTCGGCTAAAAATATTCCTATTTTGTAAAGTTTGTAACGAGACCTATTTTTTTTAGTTTTTATTGTACGCAAACTAAGTACTTTTGTGAAACGAGACTAAATATATATACACTGTTTGTAGCCTTTTTAATTTATCTAGGCCTAATGTAAAATAATAATCGATGAAAGCCCCTCGTTTACCCAGATGAAAACAATTTCCTACATTACCACAAATAGAATGGTTAACAATGATGAATGGTAAACAACGAATGTTTATTGGTTTACTATCTGTTGTGTACTTTATGATAGCGCAATCATGTAGTTACAATATCATTATGAGAATTTTTTTAAAATAAAATAAGTTGGCTACTCACAGTAAGCAGTCAAGATTGGCTAAAAGAGATAGGCCTAGATATGAAGGTAAGGTATAATTTAAAGGAAAAGGGTGAGCCATTCAATCTCCTCGCAGGAGTAAGGAAAATGTAAAACTTTCTCTTGGACCGAAGATTACTTTGCTGTAGAGAAAATGAGATATGGTCTACAAAAGCTTGCTTTTCCTTAATGGGTGCAGTTATTTGTACATTTTTCGTTTTGCTTTTTATTTCCTTTAAAATTTTATTGTTCCTGATTACCGGAGTAATTTTAACATTTGATACAAGAAGATCTTTTAGTACAAAAGTGTTTTTTAGTTTCAGTACATTTTTGTAAATTTACCCAAGTTATACGTTCTTCTGGCTAGTTTTTAAGTAAAAACGTTTCTACTTTGTAATAAATCAAACGTTTATTGAATTGTAACTTCTCATGGAACAGCACATAAAATAACTTTACGTGGGTTTGAATCTATAGAACGTCATCACATAGTAATTCGAGAGTAAACACAGTTCCCTTCTCTAGATCTCTGTTCTTTTTATTAGCTCTCTCACTGAATTGGCCTGAATATTTCATAAAATTGAATATAACTAGTCAATGCAAACTGATGTTTCCGTCTTCACTACATCCGTTATTTAAAGATTAGGTTTAATTAATTTTCAAATGAAATTTCCTATTTACTCACACATAACGCTTCAGGTGTATTTGGTTTAATTTTGTTGAATTTTCTTGTTGAATATTTATTACTATAAACATCTCGTAAACAATTATACATTTTATTTATCAAATACAATAAATAAATAAAACCTCTAAACCACAAATAACATTTATTTAAACCTTATGTACATTTCAATTGCCCAGCAATCATCTTCAGAGGTATTTTAAAAATACAACCAACTTTAAACAACATAATATATAGTCATAAACCGGTAACTACTTCGCCACGCCCCTTATTTTAAAAAACTATTACGACCAATCACGTTGCAGTAAATTCCCCCTCTGTAACTTGGTCCGGTCTTCCAACTCCGGTGGTGAAGAGTTACCGTTACAACTATTTCAGTTTTACAAAAAACAATAATATTATTTATTAACAAAGAAGGTTATAACAAAAAAGTTATAATGGTAGGCCATACCATTCGATATGGATTTAACAAAAGGTTTAGAAAACGTTTTTAAACAGGTAAATTTAAAAGTAGCTTACAAAAGCTTAAATAGCTTTAAAAATGTATTAGGTAACCCAAAAGATAAAATAAAAATGATAGATAAATCTGGGATTTATAAAATAAATTGTAATTCATGTAGTAAAATTTATATTGGCTAAACAAAAACAAAAATATTAACCACATTTAATGAACATATTAGCCATATAAAATTTGAAAGACCTGAAAAATCTAGTGTTGCAGAACATATTCTAAACACTAAACACACTTTAGAATTAAATGATCTCAAATTATTGAAAACTGTTATTTCAAAAGGTCTTTTGAATAGTTTTGAAAGTTTGTACATTCACAAATATAACGAAAATAATTTATTAAATTGTGATAAAGGGCCTATCCCTAAATCTCAGTTATATTCATTAATTAGGAGATAGTTATAACCTTTTTTGTTAATAAATAATATTATTGTTTTTGTAAAATTGAAATAGTTGTAACGGTAACTCTTCACCACGGGAGTTGAAAGACCGGACCAAGTTGCAGAGAGGGAATTTACTGCAACGTGATTGGTCGTACTAGTTTTTTTAAAATAAGGGGCGTGGCGAAGTAGTTACCGGTTTATGCCTATATATTTGTTGTATTATGTTGTTTAAAGTTAGTTATATTTTTAAAATACCTCTGAAGATGGTTGCTGGGCAATTGAAATGTACATAAGGTTTAAATAAATGTTATTTGTGGTTTAGAGGTTTTATTTATTTTAAAAAATAAACATTACGCCACAGTTGCTTCATACAGTTATAAATACAATGAGGTTTCAGCCTAACATCGTTTTCAGGATTATTAGGAGCATGTTTTAGTATCAAGCGACGATTAAAAACTCTGTCAAGAACATTTATTCTTATTTACGAGTTGTGCATGGTAATATACGGATTTATAATAATTATATACATATATATGCACACTACTGACATAATTATTTTTGTCAACAAATTTCTAAATTAATTTTCATAAAGCTTTTTAAGAGGTTATTTTTGCTGCTTAATAGGCAGAATTTCTCAATTCAAATTTCTCTACTGACTTCTTCATAAATAAATTATGTCTTAATATTGTCACGTTATTTTCTATATTTTCTATGTTTTTCCTATACTTTAAACGATAATATATTGTATTTTACCTTTACACAGAATATAAAACTGGTAAGATTATATATAGGTGTTGTAACATTATCTGTGTACATATTTAGACCAACATAGATTTGCAAAACAATCAAATAATTAGGTTTCATATATTTTTAAGTTTGAAACATAATATCCATTCATTGGATTTGAATTTATAAAATTCAATTATGTATTGTTATACAAAAGTTCAAATGAAATGTCTTATAAAAAGTTAAGTGTTCATTCCAGAGGGTTAATTTACCTTAATATAAAAATCTAAAAATTTTTAATATTGATATTAGGTTTCTAATAATGAGATAAAAAAATTCTACGGTTTTTAAATTAATGAAGCTTCATGTAAAAACTTTACAAATATCTCATTTTTTTATCAAACAATTACTTGAATATTGTATTTGGATATTTTCAAAATATCTTGGACAAAGGTTGTTTAACTCTTTTCTAGAAATGAGAAAAATTGTTAAATTAGTTATAATTTAAACACAAAACACAATTTTAAAATATGAATAAACAAAAAGAACATGATTATTTGTTTAGTCTTATAACCAAATAATAACTTGCACAACAGACGCCCAATGTTTGTGCTTTGAATCTACACTGCTCAGTTAATGAAACCCATAACAAATTTATACTTGCTTGTAAAAATTCCTGATTTGTCTAAAATATTCTATACCATAAATTAAAAAAACAAGGAGATCTACCCTGCACTTTGTAATAGATCCGCGACTCTATTGGTTAACTGGTTGAATGAGTTCATATGCAGTTTTTCGCTAATTTATAGACTTCATTCCATTCTGTCTCGTAGATCCATTATAGATATTTTCTGTCTCGTATTATTTACTGCCAGATTATCTGTAGAAGCGTGAATTGCTTTAAGGATTCTTATACTAGACGTATCTAAGGATATAATGGTATAGAAATATGTCTTCCCTCTTTAGTAATGTTTAAGAGTCGAGATCAACAAAAGGCATTATTGTGTTTGTGAAAAGCATTGTCAGCTCTAAAAGCAGTATTTGTGTAAAAGGTGAATCTTTCTCCAGCAAGGCTTCTAAACGGATGGGCCTCTGTAAGAAAAATAAAGTAACAATAGAGATGCCTCTTGTTGTCTTGGAAGCCTTTCAATAGAAGGAATCATTGTAGTTTACATTGAGAGTATACCCCCACATTTTGTAAATAAACTTGATGAGATTTACTAGTAACTAATGTTTAAACCAATTGCCTTTGACTTTAAAAAGTGTTAATTGCGTTTTTAAACAATTGACTTAACAAATGGAAATGAAACTTTCATTTTATGTCCCGGGTAGATACTTTTATTCCCCCAGGCAGAGAACAGGTCTACTTCAGGTTATCGACCCTTTCTCTAAACTCAGTACCTTCAGGAACCATTAGGCTTTCCCTACCCTACCTAAACCATTCACCCTTCCCTATTCTTTCCTTTATAATGAATAGATACTTCCTCAAGTCCGCTCCAAAGAGTAGTATTGTTCGGATGCACAGCTATTTACCTGTAATATCATATGACCTATAGGGATGGTCGATATTTTCGATCACGGCGACTTGTCACTGATATTTGTTTGACACTGGTGATACTAGTGATAAAATATGGAGAGGGACAATGGATCGATCGGAAGCTATTTCCGTTGAGATTAGGTAAGAAGTCGCAGTCATTGGATGAAACGGCTGCCATTGGTTGATTTGTCGCTGTCACTGGATGAAACGATTGTAATTGGTTGATTTGTCGCTATTACTGACTCTACTGATTTCCGTGGTGTGTACGTAGGTCGATTTGTGTCAGGTTTCAAGACAGTGTTGTGTACAGTAGATGCCATTTTGCACTCGGGAGTTTGTTCTTATTCATATTTGTAAGTTTATTTTTAAATAAAATGAGCCTCCCAAAAAAAGAGCGAGGTGCTAAATCGTTTCACCAGTGTGGGATGCCTGCCTGTTATTAAAACACACAGAGCTGTCTCAGTATCCCTCTTCACAGGTACTAAAGTCACCGGTAAAAGTCACTGATCCAAATTTGGCGCTGCCACTAAAATCACCGATCCTTTAAAGTCACTGGATCGACCATCCCTAATGACCTCAGGCATGTCTTCTAACAGAGGTATATGTAAGGACCTTCATTCAAAATCGTTCTCTTTTCTTCCTAGACTATAATAGTCATATTGTCTGATGGCTTTAAAACTATAATAAAAACAATTAGTTTCGAGCGGGCAAATTTAAACAAATTGTGACTATATGGCTTCCTATTCTTTGCTGGAGAGTAGCAGAGAAGAATAGCACGACTAATTCAGAGTAAATTCAAATCTCGTTTTTATTCTATTATATTTTAGTTAATTAATAAGTAGTTGTTCGTATCAGCTGTTCTGCATGTTTCTACCTGTCTGCGAACGTTCTGTATTTTTTGTTGGGTACTTCTAAACACAGTGGAAGTAGCGCAACCGGAATTCTTTTCTGGGAAGAGATTCTTGGTAAACTGGGAGCTAATGCAAACACCTAAGACAAATTTGTTTAAATTAAATGCTATTTAATGTCATTCTAATGCATATATGTTAATGAGATTTACAAAAAGTTAATTAAATTTCTTCTTGATTTACGTACATTTTAAACTTGAAAAGTGCTCAATGATCATTAAGTCTAAATATGTGCAAAGAATAGTGTTTATTTGGGAAATCAAGTTGAAGGCTTTATAAAAATAACGTTGTAATAGTTCACTTTAAAT
>JBAIZL010000001.1:156910043-156977543 GCA_036971475.1 Prosapia bicincta
TTAATGGGGTCGATTAAAAATTATATATTATTTTAATTTTTTGTGTCCCTAATTATATGTTTCTACGCTTAATATATAAATAATATAATGGTTAATAGGCATTAAGGTCAATCCAAATGTTAATGATATCTTGTTGTTTTGATATACACCTGATGCTTGGTTTTATTTGCAATTTAATTTTTTATCAGTTTATTTGCGTTGCGCTTATGTAGTAGTCACTGATAACGATGACTGGCGTCTGTGGGACGCGTATGAGAGTTAAGATGTCTATAATTGTGAGTTTCTGTTTATCATGATAAAGTACAATTAGACTTTTTTATTTAAATTAGCCGTGTTACATAATGAAGAGAAAATTTGAAGTTATGACAAGTGTTGATTTATATAGTGGAAGGATTGGCACTTTGATAGTTTTAAGAGAAATCCAAATACGACACATAAAATAAGAGTATTTAGCACGGATGTTAGAGAAAACAAAAGATGTATTATACAGGTAAGAAAGGCATTTTCTTTCATAGACACATTTATTAAAAGTGGATATTTGAGATTTGTAAGCGTAAAAAACGCGAAAGTGATTGAGCAGGTACACAAATAATTGTGTAAAAGCCAATGAATAACAAACTTTTTTAATGTTAATAAAAACTCTACAGAACTGAGAGACATGGTTCTAAAAGTTAAATAAAATGAAAAGTATATTAATTATTGCATTTTAAAAGACACTAAACTATCTTTAAATATTTTTGTAACAAATTTCCCAAATTCGTAATTTTCTATGCATGGTTCGTACAAACATAGCCCAGATGTGCAAACATGGGTAAAAAGGATTTGTCAATATTGATCATCGGTTGTATTCTTAGAAAAAGGATTTGCCAAAATTTACTGTGATTTATGCTTCTCAAGAATTATTTTACCGTTCGCCCTTTACGTTCTTATTAGTTACATGACACTCAAACGTGGGGTTCACAACATAACTGCGTGCAGTAAATAGGCATCACTGGTAATTTACTGCTAGCGGTGAACATCACTTGTGTCCGGTGAGACTTTTATATATAAGGCACATTTAGCGACAAAGATGTGCTCTATTTCATGTAACTACAACTCATCTAACCTGGATATTCTGACACACCGTCGCTAGAACGAACCCGTATACATTACTTGAAAAGACTAAAATATCCTTGAGGTAGAAAATATTTTCCTACCAAAATGTTTGCAAACAAAAAGATATTCTTTATTTATAACAAATTGTTTATTATTCTATAATTTTGTGCGAGTATTTCTCGTAAACTGCTAGTATATAAAGTTAACAGAAAAATTCATCAAAATTTGTTAATCACAAAAAATTGTATAACTCCTTCTTTAATAAAGTAAAAAGCAAATGTGTTTATTTTGGAGTAAAGTTTGTGCTGAAGGTAGTTTCGTCTTTTCAGATCATTATTAACTTTGTGTGTCAAGACGAAGAGTAAAATTATTACACAAGTGGGCTAAAAAAGACCTTTGTAGATAGCAAAATGTCCCATACAGTCTTCCTTATACAGAAACACTTATAAGTAAAAAGCCATTATTAATGTCGTTGTGTAAACCTGAAAATTATGTCAAAACTTATATATTTCTACTTGATCGATTTACTTAGTTTCAATATGGAAATGTCGCCAAACATCACGCACTACAACTATGCTATTATATGAATAGCGTGGACCAAGAACGTTTACTGGATGTGTTTCTAAACTAATTGATCATGAGTGCGATCGTTGCTGAGCTTCACTCGTTTTGTTTAAGTGAAAGGTTTTTGTTACCATTTTAAAGAAAAGGTTATTTTTAAGCGCCTAGTTTGTTGTCTTTTCTTGTGTTAAAAATTACTTATATTTGTTATTTTTTTATATAAAAAGATACTTATAGATTACCAACTCAATTCTATAGAACTTATGATTTTGTCAGTTCTATCAAAGGTTAAGATAGATTAGATATAAAATTACCTTTATAACATTCGAATATTATGAACCATGCGTTAGGGTAAAATTATCCTACATTCACTTTTTCAGTTAATTTTTTCCACTCTTATTGGGTATTATTTTGTTTTGTGCAATTATCGCCTAGAGTGTTTCTTACATATTGCTGTGTTGTGGCCTTTCTATAATAAGATCCATCTTTATTCTGTCTTATGTCACAGACGTTAGCACTTACCTGCTATTCTAATGTGATTACTAAAAGCCAGGAAGAGGTAGCAGACAGTTCGCTTCCTACACAGTTAGCCCTGCGAAGCTTTTAGATTGTAGGAAGGTAGTCGATATGCACGACGAGAGATGTGATTCGTTAATGTCTGATGCTGTTGCTTTTCAACTGGTCCCAATTTCAGAGAGATAGTGAGACAATTTTGTGAGGCTGTCATAGTTGTTGTAGAAAGATCAATGTTCTACCTAGTGCTCAAGATAATAGATTTTGAGCCCATCAACAGATCCTCAATATTAGCTCTATTTCTATTCATTAAGGTACACATTTTCAAGTGGACTTTCAACATAAAATAACCTAGTATTTTGGCACTTGTAAAGAGAGTGAAATCCTTTAATAAGTATGTCAGGTGATACATCTCATTTAAAATTTTGACGCTATGTTCAGAAAGGACAATGCTCACTGAACGATGTCTGATCGCACAATCCAAGGTCAATTATTATTGAATCGGTGAAAAATCTACTTTTGTAGCAGGTTCGATTTCGTTCAACTACTCATGTTGCACCACTTGATTCGTTTCTAACGTTCGCTTTTGTAACAAAAACAATGGTTAACTGTAACAAAACTGAATTTATTAATGGCACTCAATACAAAATGAAACTCCTGGCAAATGTCCATTTGTGAGTACAATATTCATACTGCTTACTTGGATATAAATCAGTTAGTTGTGAAAAATACTCCATAGATACATTCCAATGACAATTTTACTTACATTCCTCCCTCAATTGTTATTTTGAAAGTGTCCGTACATTTCATAATCTCCAGTGGCCAGGACTTAAATTGGCAAACAACTTTATAATTCCCTACAGACTCACTGATAATAACATCACGTTTCCAAGTTGTCCCCTACGACTCCCGTCTTCCAATTGTGTACAATTATAATTAATTATAAAGTGGTGATTTCATACTTTTACCTCTTTAAGTTGACTGAAGGTATTTTCTTTTTGTAATTCTCACCTTACCCTGCTGTATAAATCTGTGTACTACTTCCAAGAAAAATAAATTTAAATGTATTTTATAAATTATTCCATAATGCCTACTGTTCCAAACAAATATTATCTGTAAGTTAATTTATAAACTTAAATATTAGTATATATAATTTTGAAATGTTTGTAATATTTATATATTATTGTTATTTTATTATTATTTTAGTATTATGTAAACAAATGTATGAGAAAATTTTATATGGATAAATTGCTTATAAAGACGCCCAAGGATAACTGGCATGTTACGTACATGGCCCAATTTAAACAATACTTTTTTAATATTTAGATTCAAGGTTAATGATTCTTTGGCGTGCGTAAGGCCGCTCTAAGGACAGCACTCTGTTAACACTAGTTATATATAGAATGTAAAACAGTATTTTCTACCACATTCTATTATTTAGTCGTGTAAGCAATAAATAATGTAAAGCAGCGAGTAAAACAAATTTGTTCTTCTTTTACATGAAAAATTTTAAATTCCATACAACTTGGACATAAGTATGTACCTTATATTAATATAAGTGTATTTATACATCTTGAAACAACTCTCTTAATTATACCTACAAAAGAAGTACAGTGTAATCACCATAATATAGACATGATATACATTTTTCATTATGTCAACGATAATATGCTAATGTCGTATGACTAAAGTCGGTGAAATACAGTAAAAATGTTACTAGTAAATGAACATAATGTCTGCCTCTAATCAAAAACCTTTTAGTTTAAAAAAAATACTTTTTTAAATATTCAAGTACAATATTCGACAAACAACAAAAGAAAATTAAAAGCTGTGTAATGCAAACTATGTTTACATGCTTGTGGAAATTACACAAAAAAAAACGATGTAGAAACAACCTTTTCTGTGCTACATTTACCAGTTTTCCTACTAAATTGAACAAAATTCAATACAAAGTTCTCCATTAAATCTCTAAATACAAAATTCATTCAGAGGATCGTTGTTATTCAACGAGAAATATGTTACCGCTTTTGCATCCATTAAACGTGCATTACGGCTCTAACGATATGTGAAATTAATTTACTACATTAAGTATGAATGTATTCTGAGTTTAATAACTACTAACATGTCTGCTAAAGTTTACTAACCAATTTCCCTTACTTATAATTATTTGGGCCTAAAGGCTTTACTACTTTTATGCAATAATATCTAATTTTCTAACATTCAATAGAATATTCATTTAGAGGGTGATAAAATACGCGAGTATGAATTTTTGATTTTATTTAAAATCTAGAAATTTGAAATTTCTTACACGACTGTTTTTCTGTGTGTTACTTTATAATATTCCATCGTTCTGTTTCAGAACTTATTGTCTCCCGATCAAATCGTGAACCAGTTGAAGAACTTGAAACCATCTGGCGACCGAGGTATGTAGTATTTTGTTACCTGTTGTGATAAAAACAGGTTAAATATATTGTCTGCTATCGATAAATTAATAATTATTTTATTAATATAAAATCTTAATTAAATATTTTCATTTATAAGACTAGGTTTCTTTTATGTTTTATTTCACGGTTTAGGCCTACATTGCACCTATACAAGTCAGCAACGATGGTCTAAGGCTCCACGTGTCCTATCGTTACGTCCTTACGTTTGTGGCTCCACAATCTGTAGTGTTGTCGCACGCTGCCTGGCTTCACTACAGTTTATTGTGACGGTAACAGTGAGGCTTGAGTACAGACTCGATACTACAGTCAACAGCTACCTGTTGGCAGCAGGCTGTAAGAGCTTGCCGCTGCAGACTGACGCCAATGGAGCCACCTCCTCCAGTGGAATTGTCCACTGGCTTCCCATTCCTCAGACTTACCAACCACACTTTGTCGCGCTATAAATAGCCTCAAGTGCAGCCCCAGGCTAAGGCTTCGAGTTGGAACGTTATTTCATTCGTATGCTTGTCTGTGTAATACAAACAACCAACAAAAAAGTAACAGAAAGTGACTATAGTAACACGCACCACGGTGTTTATGAGTACTTTTCAATTATCGTCAAAACTCATAGGTTTTCAAATTTGTTAAATAATCTTATCAGAAATCTGGTTAAATGTATACAGAAAATGTTTTAATTTGATTTTAAATTTGACTTTATCTGAATGTACTTGATTCTTTGATATGTTTTAATTAATTACTATTTATTTATTACATTCCAGCCTATAATTGTTTTAAGATTACGAACCAATTAAATAAATTCATCCCGGACTAATTATTTGCTGTCGTGATTCATTTTGTGCGTAATATTTTTAGCACAACACTTTTTAACAACAATATTATTGAATTATTTTTATAATTTTAATTTATAAACTTTTAATAACAATTTTAATGTGAGTTATGCACATTACTAAGGTTAATTATTTTAGGCCAAGAGTAGGCCTGAAGTGATTCTGATGATGAAATTTTTAATCATTATTAACCAAATGAGTATTTTTAAATCTCTAACAAAACTATGAAAATAATTTGGCTTGCCTTGTAAATTGATGGTTTCATGATCAAATATTCTGCTATAAAATTTCTAAAGTAAGAGTTTTACGATAAAATTTGTTAATCAACTTTATTAATGGTGTTTGATGTAAGTATATTTCGAACATTGGATTTTTGATTCGACACTTAATTCTGAATAGGATGTTTATTTTGATTTCTTATTAATATCTAATCAAATTTAAATTTCGTACTCTTTCTGTAGACAATTTATTCTTATTAAAATAAAGACAACATTCAACAAGTGTTTACTGACAAATATATTTTGTTATTCCTTTATATAATTTATACATAACGGTATTTTTTTAACTTTTTAAATATTTTTTTAAATTGTATGTATAGTTATCGGACGATGTTTTGACGTCAGCCCCCGGGAAATAGTCAGAAAATGCGACAAAATTAAATACGAATTTCACATTAAAATTCAAGATAAAAAAGAAAATAACATACGCAGTAAAATCGAGTAAAAGCAGATTGGAAGTACCACAGCGCTTATCTTCCAAAACTGTAAGAAAAATCTGCAAACAGAAGGCAACATACGCCGTAAAATTGAGTAAAAGCAGATTGGAAGTACCACAGCGCTTATCTTCCAAAACTGTAAGAAAAATCTTCAAACAGAAGGCAACATACGCCGTAAAATCGAGTAAAAACAGATTGGAAGTACCAAAGTGCTTATCTTCCAAAACTGTAAGAAAAATCTGCAAACGGAAGGCAACATACGCAGTAAAATTGAATAAAAGCAGATTGGAAGTACCACAGCGCTTATCTTCCAAAACTGTAAGAAAAGTCTGCAAACAGAAGGCAACATATGCCGTAAAATCGAGTAAAAGCAGATTGGAAGTACCACAGCACTTATCTTTCAAAACTGTAAGAAAAATCTGCAAACGGAAGGCAACATTCGCCGTAAAATTGAATAAAAGCAGATTGGAAGTACCACAGCGCTTATCTTCCAAAACTGTAAGAAAAGTCTGCAAACAGAAGGCAACATATGCCGTAAAATCGAGTAAAAGCAGATTGGAAGTACCACAGCGCTTATCTTCCAAAACTGTAAGAAAAATCTGCAAACAGAAAGCAACATACGCCGTAAAATTGAGTAAAAGCAGATTGGAAGTACCACAGCGCTTATCTTCCAAAACTGTAAGAAAAATCTGCAAACGGAAGGCAACATACGCAGTAAAATTGAATAAAAGCAGATTGGAAGTACCACAGCGCTTATCTTCCAAAACTGTAAGAAAAATCTGCAAACGGAAGGCAACATACGCAGTAAAATTGAATAAAAGCAGATTGGAAGTACCACAGCGCTTATCTTCCAAAACTGTAAGAAAAATCTGCAAACAGAAGGCAACATACGCAGTAAAATTGAATAAAAGCAGATTGGAAGTACCACAGCGCTTATCTTCCAAAACTGTAAGAAACATCTGCAAACAGAAGGCAACATTCGCCGTAAAATTGAGTAGAAGCAGATTGGAAGTGTCACAGTGTTTATCTTCCAAAACTGTAAGAAAAGTCTGCAAACAGAAGCAACATACGCCGTAAAATTGAGTAGAAGCAGATTGGAAGTCTCACAGTGCTTATCTTCCAAAACTGTAAGAAAAGTCTGCAAACAGAAGGCAACATATGCCGTAAAATTGAATAAAAGCAGATTGGAAGTACCACAGCGCTTATCTTCCAAAACTGTAAGAAAAATCTGCAAACAGAAGGCAACATTCGCCGTAAAATTGAGTAGAAGCAGATTGGAAGTGTCACAGTGTTTATCTTCCAAAACTGTAAGAAAAGTCTGCAAACAGAAGGCAACATTCGCCGTAAAATTGAGTAGAAGCAGATTGGAAGTGTCACAGTGTTTATCTTCCAAAACTGTAAGAAAAGTCTGCAAACAGAAGCAACATACGCCGTAAAATTGAGTAGAAGCAGATTGGAAGTGTCACAGCGCTTATCTTCCAAAACTGTAAGAAAAATCTGCAAACAGAAGGCAACATTCGCCGTAAAATTGAGTAGAAGCAGATTGGAAGTGTCACAGTGTTTATCTTCCAAAACTGTAAGAAAAGTCTGCAAACAGAAGCAACATACGCCGTAAAATTGAGTAGAAGCAGATTGGAAGTCTCACAGTGCTTATCTTCCAAAACTGTAAGAAAAATCTGCAAACAGAAGGCAACATTCGCCGTAAAATTGAGTAGAAGCAGATTGGAAGTGTCACAGCGCTTATCTTCCAAAACTGTAAGAAAAATCTGCAAACAGAAGGCAACATTCGCCGTAAAATTGAGTAGAAGCAGATTGGAAGTGTCACAGCGCTTATCTTCCAAAACTGTAAGAAAAATCTGCAAACAGAAGGCAACATTCGCCGTAAAATTGAGTAGAAGCAGATTGGAAACGTCACAGTGTTTATCTTCCAAAACTGTAAGAAAAGTCTGCAAACAGAAGCAGCATACGCCGTAAAATTGAGTAGAAGCAGATTGGAAGTCTCACAGTGCTTATCTTCCAAAACTGTAAGAAAAGTCTGCAAACAGAAGCAACATACGCCGTAAAATTGAGTAGAAGCAGATTGGAAGTCTCACAGTGCTTATCTTCCAAAACTGTAAGAAAAATCTGCAAACAGAAGGCAACATTCGCCGTAAAATTGAGTAGAAGCAGATTGGAAGTGTCACAGCGCTTATCTTCCAAAACTGTAAGAAAAATCTGCAAACAGAAGGCATCATTCGCCGTAAAATTGAGTAGAAGCAGATTGGAAGTGTCACAGCGCTTATCTTCCAAAACTGTAAGAAAAATCTGCAAACAGAAGGCAACATTCGCCGTAAAATTGAGTAGAAGCAGATTGGAAGTGTCACAGTGTTTATCTTCCAAAACTGTAAGAAAAGTCTGCAAACAGAAGCAACATACGCCGTAAAATTGAGTAGAAGCAGATTGGAAGTCTCACAGTGCTTATCTTCCAAAACTGTAAGAAAAGTCTGCAAACAGAAGCAACATACGCCGTAAAATTGAGTAGAAGCAGATTGGAAGTCTCACAGTGCTTATCTTCCAAAACTGTAAGAAAAATCTGCAAACAGAAGGCAACATTCGCCGTAAAATTGAGTAGAAGCAGATTGGAAGTGTCACAGTGTTTATCTTCCAAAACTGTAAGAAAAGTCTGCAAACAGAAGGCAACATTCGCCGTAAAATTGAGTAGAAGCAGATTGGAAGTGTCACAGTGTTTATCTTCCAAAACTGTAAGAAAAGTCTGCAAACAGAAGCAACATACGCCGTAAAATTGAGTAGAAGCAGATTGGAAGTGTCACAGTGTTTATCTTCCAAAACTGTAAGAAAAGTCTGCAAACAGAAGCAACATACGCCGTAAAATCGAGTAAAAACAGATTGGAAGTACCACAGCGCTTATCTTCCAAAACTGTAAGAAAAATCTGCAAACGGAAGGCAACATACGCAGTAAAATTGAATAAAAGCAGATTGGAAGTACCACAGCGCTTATCTTCCAAAACTGTAAGAAAAATCTGCAAACGGAAGGCAACATACGCAGTAAAATTGAATAAAAGCAGATTGGAAGTACCACAGCGCTTATCTTCCAAAACTGTAAGAAAAATCTGCAAACGGAAGGCAACATACGCAGTAAAATTGAATAAAAGCAGATTGGAAGTACCACAGCGCTTATCTTCCAAAACTGTAAGAAAAATCTGCAAACAGAAGGCAACATACGCAGTAAAATTGAATAAAAGCAGATTGGAAGTACCACAGCGCTTATCTTCCAAAACTGTAAGAAAAATCTGCAAACAGTAGGCAACATTCGCCGTAAAATTGAGTAGAAGCAGATTGGAAGTGTCACAGTGTTTATCTTCCAAAACTGTAAGAAAAGTCTGCAAACAGAAGCAACATACGCCGTAAAATTGAGTAGAAGCAGATTGGAAGTCTCACAGTGCTTATCTTCCAAAACTGTAAGAAAAGTCTGCAAACAGAAGGCAACATATGCCGTAAAATTGAGTAAAAGCAGATTGGAAGTACCACAGCGCTTATCTTCCAAAACTGTAAGAAAAATCTTCAAACAGAAGGCAACATACGCCGTAAAATCGAGTAAAAACAGATTGGAAGTACCACAGTGCTTATCTTCCAAAACTGTAAGAAAAATCTGCAAACGGAAGGCAACATACGCAGTAAAATTGAATAAAAGCAGATTGGAAGTACCACAGCGCTTATCTTCCAAAACTGTAAGAAAAATCTGCAAACAGAAGGCAACATACGCAGTAAAATTGAATAAAAGCAGATTGGAAGTACCACAGCGCTTATCTTCCAAAACTGTAAGAAACATCTGCAAACAGAAGGCAACATTCGCCGTAAAATTGAGTAGAAGCAGATTGGAAGTGTCACAGTGTTTATCTTCCAAAACTGTAAGAAAAGTCTGCAAACAGAAGGCAACATATGCCGTAAAATTGAATAAAAGCAGATTGGAAGTACCACAGCGCTTATCTTCCAAAACTGTAAGAAAAATCTGCAAACAGAAGGCAACATTCGCCGTAAAATTGAGTAGAAGCAGATTGGAAGTGTCACAGTGTTTATCTTCCAAAACTGTAAGAAAAGTCTGCAAACAGAAGCAACATACGCCGTAAAATTGAGTAGAAGCAGATTGGAAGTCTCACAGTGCTTATCTTCCAAAACTGTAAGAAAAATCTGCAAACAGAAGGCAACATTCGCCGTAAAATTGAGTAGAAGCAGATTGGAAGTGTCACAGCGCTTATCTTCCAAAACTGTAAGAAAAATCTGCAAACAGAAGGCAACATTCGCCGTAAAATTGAGTAGAAGCAGATTGGAAGTGTCACAGCGCTTATCTTCCAAAACTGTAAGAAAAATCTGCAAACAGAAGGCAACATTCGCCGTAAAATTGAGTAGAAGCAGATTGGAAGCGTCACAGTGTTTATCTTCCAAAACTGTAAGAAAAGTCTGCAAACAGAAGCAACATACGCCGTAAAATTGAGTAGAAGCAGATTGGAAGTCTCACAGTGCTTATCTTCCAAAACCGTAAGAAAAGTCTGCAAACAGAAGCAACATACGCCGTAAAATTGAGTAGAAGCAGATTGGAAGTCTCACAGTGCTTATCTTCCAAAACTGTAAGAAAAATCTGCAAACAGAAGGCAACATTCGCCGTAAAATTGAGTAGAAGCAGATTGGAAGTGTCACAGCGCTTATCTTCCAAAACTGTAAGAAAAGTCTGCAAACAGAAGCAACATACGCCGTAAAATTGAGTAGAAGCAGATTGGAAGTCTCACAGTGCTTATCTTCCAAAACTGTAAGAAAAGTCTGCAAACAGAAGCAACATACGCTGTAAAATTGAGTAGAAGCAGATTGGAAGTCTCACAGTGCTTATCTTCCAAAACTGTAAGAAAAATCTGCAAACAGAAGGCAACATTCGCCGTAAAATTAAGTAGAAGCAGATTGGAAGTGTCACAGTGTTTATCTTCCAAAACTGTAAGAAAAGTCTGCAAACAGAAGCAACATACGCCGTAAAATTGAGTAGAAGCAGATTGGAAGTGTCACAGTGTTTATCTTCCAAAACTGTAAGAAAAATCTGCAAACAGAAGGCAACATTCGCCGTAAAATTGAGTAGAAGCAGATTGGAAGTGTCACAGTGTTTATCTTCCAAAACTGTAAGAAAAGTCTGCAAACAGAAGCAACATACGCCGTAAAATCGAGTAAAAACAGATAGGAAGTACCACAGCGCTTATCTTCCAAAACTGTAAGAAAAATCTGCAAACGGAAGGCAACATACGCAGTAAAATTGAATAAAAGCAGATTGGAAGTACCACAGCGCTTATCTTCCAAAACTGTAAGAAAAATCTGCAAACGGAAGGCAACATACGCAGTAAAATTGAATAAAAGCAGATTGGAAGTACCACAGCGCTTATCTTCCAAAACTGTAAGAAAAATCTGTAAACGGAAGGCAACATACGCAGTAAAATTGAATAAAAGCAGATTGGAAGTACCACAGCGCTTATCTTCCAAAACTGTAAGAAAAATCTGCAAACGGAAGGCAACATACGCAGTAAAATTGAATAAAAGCAGATTGGAAGTACCACAGCGCTTATCTTCCAAAACTGTAAGAAAAATCTGCAAACAGAAGGCAACATACGCAGTAAAATTGAATAAAAGCAGATTGGAAGTACCACAGCGCTTATCTTCCAAAACTGTAAGAAAAATCTGCAAACAGAAGGCAACATTCGCCGTAAAATTGAGTAGAAGCAGATTGGAAGTGTCACAGTGTTTATCTTCCAAAACTGTAAGAAAAGTCTGCAAACAGAAGCAACATACGCCGTAAAATTGAGTAGAAGCAGATTGGAAGTCTCACAGTGCTTATCTTCCAAAACTGTAAGAAAAGTCTGCAAACAGAAGGCAACATATGCCGTAAAATTGAGTAGAAGTACATTCGAAGTACGACAGTGGTTATCTTCCAAAAGCTGTAGGAAAAATCTGCAAACAGGTGTCAACATACTCAGAAATATTGGGTAGAAGTGCATTTGGAGTAGCATGGCACCTATCTTTCAAAAGCTGTGAGACAAAAACTGCAAAAAAGCTAATTCTACAGTTCTTTGGAAACTTTTTAGACATATCATAAGGTATCAACACTTTTAGGTAAAACGGCTTTAGTAACTCCTTTTTAGCCCGTTAAAAGCTATTATTTTTTATATTTGTTTTTGGTAATTTATATTATTTGAAAATATCCCTAGAAACAAAAGGAAAATATTCGTTAATAACAATTCATTCTACTTTAAAATTATTCTATGTTTACAACAACTTTATACGTTTTTATATTAATAAAAATGCATTGTAAATTTATTTTATTTTGTATTCATCTTTTTAACGTCATTTTTCAGAGTAATATTGAAAAATATATTTTTTAATTTAAAAAAGTTATCGGTTTAACTATTTAAAGCTATTATATGTCTAACATTAAAAACCTAATTTTAATATAATTTACTTACTTTCTCCCAAATTTCCCAAATACTACCACTATTCTCTGATAGGTTTAACCATTTTTATATGTTTGGTTTTAACATGAAAATCTATGATACAATACATTTTCCCCTTACTTGATGTCACAATTGTTTTAGTAGAGTTATATTTTGAAAGGTAAATGTTTCATTAGACGGGAATCGTCTTTTATAAACAACATTCCTATGATCTTTTATTTTGCTAAACAAAAATATTTATGCTTTTTTATTCTTACGTGTAGACAAGTTAATATGAGTAAAACTAATATCTAAGTAACATATATATATATATATATATATATATATATATATATATATATATATATGTGTGTGTGTGTGTGTGTGTGTGTGTATACACACATACGTTTTTTCTCCCTCTGTGAATTACCCAGTAGATATATGCATATATTAAATTACATTTACTTCTCTTGGTTATTAAGGAAATTTTACGTCTAAACACATCACATACTTGAAGCTCGGTGATGTTTGAAAGGAAATGTGTTCTTTGATTTGTTCTGCAGTAACTGGAGGCCTGTTGCGCCGCATTTACATGTAAATAAGCAAATTCGTTGTTATTGGCGTTTCTATTTCTGTAAAAGCGATGGAAAAATAACGCGCAATATTCCCTTTGCTACAGTCGGTTGCGGTATTTCATAAATAAAATAAACTGAGATCAAAGCGTGGG
Source organism: Prosapia bicincta (assembly GCA_036971475.1). Lineage (NCBI taxonomy): Eukaryota > Metazoa > Arthropoda > Insecta > Hemiptera > Cercopidae > Prosapia > Prosapia bicincta. Next base: position 156,923,387 of record JBAIZL010000001.1, read on the forward strand.
TTTTGCCCTTGGGATCAGCTGCAACCACGGATCTCTCTCTCTGTGCAATCAAATATATGTATTACAACAAACCCTTTATCTTGCACATGCAGTGTTTTATATATATCATCAAGTATAAGCAGTTCTAATATTACATGGTAAAAGCATAAATGGCTTTGTATATTTTTGTTATGTCCTATTTTATTCTATAATGCTAAATCATACTAAGCGGCATGTATTTGCATATTATATATTGTATTAGAGTGTCATGTTTTCTTAAAGTTTATAATGTGTTATTGTAAGTTGCGTTGCGTTTGGTTGCTTTGGGTGACGCACAGTGGAGTATATGACGTCGTAGCATGGGAAAAATAATATGCTTTTCCTTTAATGCTAATTATCTAGTTTTTTTACACTAACTTAATAAATCTACTTCCATTTAAGCAAGGAAAGTAATGTACATGGTTTTACAGGCAAATTTTATATTGTATACATTATACATCCATGGTTCCTTATTTTGCTAATAAGTACTTTAGTAGTAAATCTCTGTGAGATTTTTTTACTCCGATTCTTCTGAGTTTAGATCTTTTCAATTTTAATCGACTCATCATTTTTATATTCATCTTTTAAATTAATAATGATTGTGACACTTGGACAAGTTTGCAGGCCCACACTGCTAAAGTGGTTACACTTTTCCCTAGACCCCTTGCGTGAGCAGCTAATAAAAGCAGTTTCAAGAACTGCCTTGTAATCGTTATTGCATTTGTGGGCGACTAAATAAACTTTTGTAAGCAACTGAGCAGCATCAGTATTTCTTAAAGCCCCTGACTCATTGCTGCAGCATATTGGAGCTCTTGGATGGTAGACTGTTTTCGCTATTCTTCAGTTTTCCTGCGTTTGCTTCTCTCACTAGCCTATTGAAAATCTTTTTGAGGTCAGCCCGGAGTACTTGGGTCAAAAATAGGGTATCCCAATATTAACTGAAAACCAATATTCATTCTTTGAACATTGTTCAACCAGGTACGAACCTGCCTTCTTTGTTATGGGACAAACCCATAACACTTATCCTTAAACCCAACTTACTTATCCTTATCCAACCCACTTATCCTTAAAACCATTTTGTAAACACACTCAAACGAAGTGAATAACAATTGAATTTTTTATAACTAATATTTATTTCATGGTATATAAATATTAATAAATATGTACTGGTTTTTATAATACTCAAATAGAACAACTTTTATGTTTAAATTCTGTATTTTGTAAAATAATTTTTAAAAACATTTAATATATATAAAATCGGTACGTAAAAACTGTATATATAATTGCCATTATTACTTTGTTCAGTAGATTATATATACATAAATTTTCCATTTTAATATATGTATATATATATATATATATATATATATATATATATATATATATATATGAAGTAAATATATTACTATTGTAAGTAATTTTATCCACCATTAAGTGCAATAATTTTACCTTGAGTGATGAGGCACCTTTCGGTCACTTGACCATTGTCGAATCACTCATTATATATATGAGCAGAACTTTTCTTTACTTCACTAGTTAATTTCTCATTAAATGTACAATAAAATCTATACTTTAATTTAAAATTTAAAAAAATAGCAACAATATTCAGGATATTTTATTTTTGGATTTGCACTTCCATAGCCCAAGTATAATTATTATAATAAATTCAACGCTCGACAAGCCTCGACAAACAACCAAAAAGCTTTTATAATTACGAAAATAAAAGAAAATAAGCTTTGAAAGTTAATTTTCACCGTCAGAATTTTTAATTCTAATTAAAAATACATGTACTATTGTGTTATAGTGTGTTGTATTGAGTTATGTGTGTTGTGTTGTGTTGCATTCTGTTCTGTTGTGTTATGGTGTGTTGTATTGTGCTTTGTCGTATTTTGTTGTGTTGTGTTATGATGTGTTGTACTATGTTGTGTTGCATTCTGTTATATTGTGTTATGGTGTGTTATATTGTGCTTTGTCGTATTTTGTTGTGTTGTGTTATGATGTGTTGTACTATGTTGTGTTGCATTCTGTTCTATTGTGTTATGGTGTGTTGTATTGTGTTATGTGTGTTGTTTTGTGTTATGATGTGTTGTGCTATGTTGTGTTGCATTCTGTTCTATTGTGTTATGGTGTGTTGTATTGTGTTATGTGTGTTGTTTTGTGTTATGATGTGTTGTGCTATGTTGTGTTGCATTCTGTTCTATTGTGATATGGTATGTTGTATTGTGTTATGGTGTGTTGTATTGTGTTATGTGTGTTGTATTGTGTTATGGTGTGTTGTATTGTGTTATGATGTGTTGTACTATGTTGTGTTGCATTCTGTTCTATTGTGTTATGGTGTGTTGTATTGTGTTATGTGTGTTGTTTTGTGTTATGATGTGTTGTGCTATGTTGTGTTGCATTCTGTTCTATTGTGATATGGTATGTTGTATTGTGTTATGTTGACTCTAGTGTGAATTTACCTAAGGCCTTTCTCCAGGGTGGCTTTACTTAAGGGCTGGCTTCGGGATGGCTTTACCTGAGGCCATGCTCCAAGGTAGCTTTAACTAATGTCTGACTCCATGGTAGCTTTACCTAAGGGCTGGCTTCTAGGTGGCTTTACCTCAAGCACGACTCCAGGGTGACTTTTACCTAAGACCTCGACTCCAGGGACCGATCATTTTTTTGGCAATCTGATATATTATTTAAAACTACCCCCAGTTGAACCCACCCCCACATCTATCCAAAATACACTCTATCTCCACCCAAAACCGCAACACACATTTTTCCAAAATTTTTCCAAAAACTACCCCCAACCCCGAATCCACCCCCGGAACAACCCCCGGGGCAGCTCCCAAACTTACCTAGGAACAACACACTTAGGGGTGGGTTAAGTTAACTGCAATCTAACTGACTTAGATTACTGCTTCAAGGCCAACTCCCCCCCCCCCACTTTTTGTGCCAAAGTATCCCACTTAACCACTGATATATAACAATTTTCACTAATCTTTGGATGTATGAATTGGTTTTCACGTAATAAAATATTCAACTTCTCATTCTCACTAAGATACAGTTAACTTGATTTTTTTCTTTCTTTTAACTTTACCTTAAATCTTCTTCCTATTTATGTCTATACATTATAAAGACATTATCTACAAAGCAGAATGTACTGTTAACTCTTTGATATTATATGATTTTCATCTCAACATGATTTATAAAAACTGCGGTTATTACTTTACCACATTTGTATTGATTTACTATATTTACCTTATATTACTTTACTTAACATACTTCTAAGCTTGTATATAATATGTAATTATAATAAATAAAGTAAAATTATTGTCAACTGCTTAGTTTACAATATTTAGTTATAACTGAATTGTAATTAAACAAATTTGAAAACTTCGAAATTTGAAATACGAAACATATTTTAAAGTTTGTCCCCTTACCATTTTTGTACTAGAATTGACAGTTGTGAGGAATAGTCTCTTGCATGGTGGTTTTATTTCCAGGACAAAAGTAATGCAGTGTACTTTATGTCGATTCTCTCCCACTGGTAGTACTCTAACTAAAATCCTGAAATATTTTTCTGATTAGATAACAATGAAATAAAGACAATTAGTGCAGCCGACTACATCTTGAACGACTATTGGATTTTTCTTGTGATCCATCGCTCAGTTTGTACCGTAGCGACACAAAATTTCAAAATGCTCCATTATCTTCGTAATTCTTGCCAACCTGAAATATCTCTGCAAGTGCTAAATGCTTTGTCTGTGTTGTAAAAATTAAGCATCGATCACAAAAATGCACTTTAACCGTATTGCTCACAACATCACTTAAAACCACTTACACACTTGTTAATTTAACTCGTTTCTTCTTCTTTACTAATTGTTCACATCTAAATCGTTATTTTTATTTCAAGTGTTCTTGCAACGTTAGCCTGATTGGACTGTTGACTTCCTTTCTAATCAGTTACTTACAAGTCCTAAGATTAGTCCATACTTTGTTTTCTAAACTTTTGAATTTTTATATAGAGCGAACCATCGATAATATGGTTCTCGATTATTGATCGATAACCATTTTTTCAAATTTCGGAAAAGGAAGGGTTTTTTCTCCTCGACTTAATCCTCTTGCTAACTGTCAATGATAATTTTGACCTAATAGTTTGCTTTAATTATATTCATTAATATGAATTTGAATATTAGATATCTCTTTGAATTTTTCGCACATCAGAGGTTTAACTTAAATTGTTACTATTTTCTTTGTTTAATATCTTTGAAGTGTTTTAATCTTTTATTTACTTTTTATCGTTTTATTATTTGTTTAATTGTTCTTAAGTAATTTTCATTTAAATGTATATTTTTTACGTTCATTTATTATTTTTTGTTGTCAATTTACACTGAAAAACTACAGAAAAGTACGATGTAACATTTATAAAAGAATTGTAGGTGTACTGGTATAGGCTGCGCAGTAAAGTAATGGTGAAGGGGTGGGGTGGTAGGATCACCCACGCATACACTAACAGTATTAAGGCGTGGGTGTACAACCCTCGCTCGTTACCCTCAGCAGAGGGCTTCAAGTGTTTTCCTTATGCTAAATACTTGCATCAGTTTTTCTCTCCATTCTATATATTTGTACTACTTTCATTACTCCTTTTGGTTTTCCCAAATTTATTTTTACAGTTTTCCCGATTTTAACCTATAACAATGTTTTTTATAATAATACTATAGAAAATACCGATATAAATTAACAAAATCTTGATATACTTGAGAAAGAAAATATCAGAATATTGACCGTTATGAGTAAAGTTTACAGTGGAATTTATAATAGAAACAACAGATGCCCTACTACCTTTAAAAGATTTTGTTTTGTGACAAATTAAATATTTTCAAATCAATACAAAGTAAAATAATTACTTCTCTACTTGTTTCAATAACAGTGATTTTTAAAAAATTATTAAGTATAAATTTGTTTTGAATGGTATTGGATGGAAAGCAATTGTCTATGTTGTTATTTTTTAGTTTTTTCAGCTTGATAAGTACACCATTAATGATTTTACGGAACATGTAATGACGCCATATGTTCTAACCTTTCAAGTCTCTGAATATTACTACAAAAATATTTTGTTCAAAACATGCCTAAACCTTGGTTTACTTTAATTATTTTAATATCTTAATGTATTTTCAAACGTTTTTCTGAGTGATTACATAACCCCTTATGTTCATTTATTTTTAGCCAGTACCACTATCATCGAATAAAAAGGTGACCTATGGATCGCCTAAAAAAATGATGTGAATATATATATATATATATATATATATATATATATATATATATATATATATATATATATATACACAGGGTGAAACACGGGAGACGGACGGTTTAGACCTGCGTAGTACCGAGGGTGCGGTGGTGGGAGGTGGTCGTGGTGGGGATAGTTCTGATCCACAAAAGACGCCATTTCATTTAAAAGTCACTATGGAGCAGTGGGACTTGCAATGTCGAGTGTTTTTCATGACAGTTTCGTGAGAAGTGGTGAGTCTAATATTGCTACGCAGCGATTGTTTCTTGCGCGGTTTAATGTCGGTACACATGGAGCTGTTCCGAGCCATAGCACAATCCTCAGATGGGTGGAAAACTTCAGATCAAATGGAAGCATACTGGCTAAGAAGCGTCCTGGCCCGAGGCGCAGTGTAACGACACCAGAAAATGTTGAAAGAGTAAGGAAAGCAGTAGTCAGAAGCCCAGGACGGTCAGCTAGACGTCATGCTAGTGAGTTACGAATCAATCGTGAATAGGTTAGACGAATTTTGCACAAAGAATTAAAATTCCATCCCTACAAAATGCTCATTGTCCAACAACTTTAGGGACCTGATTATGCTGTACGAGAAGACTTCGCTTACGGAATGCAAGTGATTTTGGGATCGAATGAAAATGAAATTTTATTGATGAGCGATGAAGCACATTTACATTTAAACGGAACCGTGAACAAGCAAATATCACGTTTCAGGGGGTCCTGAGCATCCACACCGTATCCACCAGCGTCCTCTACACTCAGAAACAGTAACAGTCTGGAGTGCTCTTGGCTCTGTTGGCATTATTGGACTTTATTTTTTTGAAGAGAACGGGGCCACAGTTACTGTTAATTCGGTTCGTTACATTCATATGCTTGAAACGTTCTTGAAACCAGAACTAAGAAGACGACGAATCCATTTAAAACGCGTTTGGTTCCAGCAGGATGGGGCAACATCTCACACTGCAAACACTTCAATGACAGTTCTTAGACGCATGTTTCCTGGCCGGATTATCTCACGTTTTGGCAATGTTCCTTGGCCTCCCAGGTCTCCCAACTTGTCAGTATGTGACTTTTTTCTGTGGGGCTACCTTAAGAACTGTGTTTAACACGACAAACCACGAAATTTGGACGAGTTGAAGAATGCAATCATTCAAGAAATTGCTGCCGTCCCTGCAGAGATTTTAGTCCGTGTGATGGAGGATTTTGAGAAGAGACTTGAGTCCTGCACTCAAAATGATGGACATCACCTTGATGACATTTTTTTTCACAAATAACTTTGTAACTAAAATGGCAAATAATGAGCTACGATTTTGTGTAAATAAACATGCATTAATTTTAAAGTTGGCTGAGTATTATTTCATTACAAAACCGTCTGCCTCCCGTGTGTCACCCTGTATAAAATCATCGAAAAAGCAATTAGACTGATCATAGCATCTCGTGGCATTGTGGGTAGAATACAATAACGGTATCTTATTGGCTTGCTTACCAATAATCTTGTTGTTGGTTACCCGAATTGTTCCCTCCCTTTATCAGAGTAATTACTATTAAATTATAGCAACAGAAAAATAATTAAAGAAGGTTTATATCTGCTGTACAGTAGCTTTTATTATTTAAATAGTAGAACAAATATTCAAACTATATAGTATGCGAACTATCTTGCTTATTCTGCTAAGAGTTAATCTTGGAAGGTACACATGATGTAGGCCAAGTAAATAGTAGAAAACCAAATCTACACAAAACTTTCAAAACGTTTTCGATAATAAAACAAAACATTTGATGTTTTGTAAAAGTCATGTAATAAAGCACACAAAATTTTTATCAGAATTTTAACTAAGATAGCTTTTATTTTGCAATTAATTGTTTAACTTTTAGATGAAAAGTTATGTTTATAAAGGAATTATAAAACACTTTTATTGTAACTAATTTTGATAACTTTGTAAACAGCAGATGCTATTTCGCCATCATTCCCATTTTTTAAAAAAATTCTCACTACAAGCAATATATTTTATAACAGTAAAGCAAACAGAGTATTTTTATAGTTGTTGTAAGGTTCGGCAGGAAACAAATGCCAAATAAAATGGTATGCGTACCCAGTGCGGTCAAGCACTAAATCCTGAAACTGTTTCAACAGGTCTAATACAAGGAACATAACCTACAAAATATAAACATTACACACTATATAGACTAATTATTCTTATTATAGAGGCTACTATTATATTCGTGAACTTCAAAAGTAGAAAGAATCAGGTTTTTAGTTTTTCGATTCGAAAGTTTTTTTTAATGTTAAATAAATGTTAGAGTTAAACTCATTTATTCATACATTATGTGAATTAATTATTTTAAATAATTATTCAATAAAATTAACCTTATTATGATAGTGTTTTCCGTTTCGGTTAAATTCTAATAATGGAAAATAGTTTCATATGTTCTTTCTACAGTGGAAATATGATATAGTTTCACATACGTCTGGTAAAGAGCCGTGCGAAGTGATCTGTTATCATCCAACACCATTTATCTACATTTCTGGAAACTGTTTCCTACAAGATCAAACAGTTAGCATAGTTTCATATGTCCTTTCTACAGAGGAAATATGATACAGTTTCACATACTTGTGGTAAAAAGCCGCGCGAAGTGATCTGTTATCATCCAACACCATTTATCTACATTTCTGGAAACTGTTTCTTACAAGATCAAACAGTTAGCATAGTTTCATATGTCCTTTCTACAGAGGAAATATGATACAGTTTCACATACTTGTGGTAAAAAACCGCGCGAAGTGATCTGTTATCATCCAACACCATTTATCTACATTTCTGGAAACTGTTTCTTACAAGATCAAACAGTTAGCATAGTTTCATATGTCCTTTCTACAGAGGAAATATGATACAGTTTCACATACTTGTGGTAAAAAGCCGCGCGAAGTGATCTGTTATCATCCAACACCATTTATCTACATTTCTGGAAACTGTTTCTTACAAGATCAAACAGTTAGCATAGTTTCATATGTTCTCCCTACAGTGGAAATATGATACAGTTTCACATACTTGTGGTAAAGAGCCGTGCGAAGTGATCTGTTATCATCCAACACCATTTATCTACATTTCTGGAAACTGTTTCTTACAAGATCAAACAGTTAGCATAGTTTCATATGTTCTCCCTACAGTGGAAATATGATACAGTTTCACATACGTCTGGTAAAGAACCGCGCGAAGTGATCGGTTATCATCCAACACCATTTATCTACATTTCTGGAAACTGTTTCTTACAAGATCAAACAGTTAGCATAGTTTCATAAGTTCTCCCTACAGTGGAAATATGATACAGTTTCACATACTTGTGGTAAAGAACCGCGCGAAGTGATCGGTTATCATCCAACACCATTTATCTACATTTCTGGAAACTGTTTCTTACAAGATCAAACAGTTAGCATAGTTTCATATGTTCTCCCTACAGTGGAAATATGATACAGTTTCACATACTTGTGGTAAAGAGCCGTGCGAAGTGATCTGTTATCATCCAACACCATTTATCTACATTTCTGGAAACTGTTTCTTACAAGATCAAACAGTTAGCATAGTTTCATATGTTCTCCCTACAGTGGAAATATGATACAGTTTCACATACTTGTGGTAAAGAACCGCGCGAAGTGATCGGTTATCATCCAACACCATTTATCTACATTTCTGGAAACTGTTTCTTACAAGATCAAACAGTTAGCATAGTTTCATATGTTCTCCCTACAGTGGAAATATGATACAGTTTCACATACTTGTGGTAAAGAGCCGTGCGAAGTGATCTGTTATCATCCAACACCATTTATCTACATTTCTGGAAACTGTTTCTTACAAGATCAAACAGTTAGCATAGTTTCATATGTTCTCCCTACAGTGGAAATATGATACAGTTTCACATACGTCTGGTAAAGAACCGCGCGAAGTGATCGGTTATCATCCAACACCATTTATCTACATTTCTGGAAACTGTTTCTTACAAGATCAAACAGTTAGCATAGTTTCATATGTTCTCCCTACAGTGGAAATATGATACAGTTTCACATACGTCTGGTAAAGAACCGCGCGAAGTGATCGGTTATCATCCAACACCATTTATCTACATTTCTGGAAACTGTTTCTTACAAGATCAAACAGTTAGCATAGTTTCATATGTTCTCCCTACAGTGGAAATATGATACAGTTTCACATACGTCTGGTAAAGAACCGCGCGAAGTGATCGGTTATCATCCAACACCATTTATCTACATTTCTGGAAACTGTTTCTTACAAGATCAAACAGCATAGTTTCATATGTTCTTTCTACAGTGGAAATATGATACAGTTTCACATACTTGTGGTAAAAAGCCGCGCGAAGTGATCTGTTATCATCCAACACCATTTATCTACATTTCTGGAAACTGTTTCTTACAAGATCAAAAAGTTAGCATAGTTTCATATGTTCTTTCTACAGTGGAAATATGATACTGTTTCACATACTTGTGGTAAAGAACCGCGCGAAGTGATCGGTTATCATCCAACACCATTTATCTACATTTCTGGAAACTGTTTCTTACAAGATCAAACAGTTAGCATAGTTTCATATGTTCTCCCTACAGTGGAAATATGATACAGTTTCACATACTTGTGGTAAAGAGCCGTGCGAAGTGATCTGTTATCATCCAACACCATTTATCTACATTTCTGGAAACTGTTTCTTACAAGATCAAACAGTTAGCATAGTTTCATATGTCCTTTCTACAGAGGAAATATGATACAGTTTCACATACTTCTGGTAAAAAGTCATGCGAAGTGATCTGTTATCATCCAACACCATTTATCTACATTTCTGGAAACTGTTTCTTACAAGATCAAACAGTTAGCATAGTTTCATATATCCTTTCTACAGAGGAAATATGATACAGTTTCACATACTTCTGGTAAAAAGTCATGCGAAGTGATCTGTTATCATCCAACACCATTTATCTACAATTCTGGAAAATGTTTCTTACAAGATCAAACAGTTAGCATAGTTTCATATGTTCTTTCTACAGAGGAAATATGATACAGTTTCACATACTTGTGGTAAAGAGCCGCGCGAAGTGATCTGTTATCATCCAACACCATTTATCTACATTTCTGGAAACTGTTTCTTACAAGATCAAACAGTTAGCATAGTTTCATATGTTCTTTCTACAGTGGAAATATGATACTGTTTCACATACTTGTGGTAAAGAACCGCGCGAAGTGATCGGTTATCATCCAACACCATTTATCTACATTTCTGGAAACTGTTTCTTACAAGATCAAAAAGTTAGCATAGTTTCATATGTTCTTTCTACAGTGGAAATATGATACTGTTTCACATACTTGTGGTAAAGAACCGCGCGAAGTGATCGGTTATCATCCAACACCATTTATCTACATTTCTGGAAACTGTTTCTTACAAGATCAAACAGTTAGCATAGTTTCATATGTTCTCCCTACAGTGGAAATATGATACAGTTTCACATACTTGTGGTAAAGAGCCGTGCGAAGTGATCTGTTATCATCCAACACCATTTATCTACATTTCTGGAAACTGTTTCTTACAAGATCAAACAGTTAGCATAGTTTCATATGTCCTTTCTACAGAGGAAATATGATACAGTTTCACATACTTCTGGTAAAAAGTCATGCGAAGTGATCTGTTATCATCCAACACCATTTATCTACATTTCTGGAAACTGTTTCTTACAAGATCAAACAGTTAGCATAGTTTCATATATCCTTTCTACAGAGGAAATATGATACAGTTTCACATACTTCTGGTAAAAAGTCATGCGAAGTGATCTGTTATCATCCAACACCATTTATCTACAATTCTGGAAAATGTTTCTTACAAGATCAAACAGTTAGCATAGTTTCATATGTTCTTTCTACAGAGGAAATATGATACAGTTTCACATACTTGTGGTAAAGAGCCGCGCGAAGTGATCTGTTATCATCCAACACCATTTATCTACATTTCTGGAAACTGTTTCTTACAAGATCAAACAGTTAGCATAGTTTCAAACAAACAAAACTATAATCCTCCATTTTGTGTTTCTTTATTCTATTTATTTACAAGCTATAAAAATAAGATGACAAAGTTTATAGCGACATTGAATAATCTCCGTCCAAGGACATAAACATATGAAGTTTATGTCTAGATGCCACTTTCTCTTCATACATTAACTGCACAAAACACTCTATTGACTCCAGGGGGTATAATGTTGCTGACAGTACCACAAAAGCTCAGGAGAAATCGTTTTACAACTTACATTGCATTTTATCGAATATGCGTGTGTGGATCTATCATATCACCGCTCACGGGTTAAATGTTTTCTAACTATGGGGAGTTTTACTTATTACACTTGCCACGAAATTTAAAAATATATTCTCTTGCTAAAGAAATCTCGTTCAATAAAAAGTTTGTTTTTATTTCTGACGTACTTTAGTATGAACGGGTTTAATTTAAAATAAAACTTAGCATCGACGTTGTAAATGAATTTAAGATATAGTTCAAAAGTAAAGTTGTTAGAAAAACCTGAAGTTGTATTACAGTATGATGATATTATATCAGGAAGAAAGAAATATTGCTCTTTTTTGTGTTGAGTACAATTTTTCTTGAATATTAATTTTCAAATTATAATATTTTTTAAACTAAAGTTAATTTTTTTCCCAAATTAATCACAACATACAAAATAGATTTCAGATAAACTTTTACACGAAGGTGTGATATTAAAAATACTTGACAATAGCAATTCAATACCGGACTTGAAATACTTGTTCTTTGAGTGTGCTCCGGTGTGTGTGTGTGTGTGTGTGTGTGTGTGTGTGTGTGTGTGTGTGTGAGTGTGTGTATGTGTGTGTGTGTGTGTGTGTGTGTGTGTGTGTGTGTGTGTGTGTGTGTGTGTGTGTGTGTGTGTGTGTGTGTGTGTGTCTGTGTGTGTGTGTGTGTGTGTGTGTATGTGTGTGTGTGTGTGTGTGTGTGTGTGTGTGTGTGTGTGTGTGTGTGTGTGTGTGTGTGTGTGTGTATGTGTGTGTGTGTGTGTGTGTGTGTGTGTGTGTGTGTGTGTGTGTGTGTGTGTGTGTGTGTGTGTGTGTGTGTGTGTGTGTGTGTGTGTATGTGTGTGTGTGTGTGTGTGTGTGTGTGTGTGTGTGTGTGTGTGTGTGTGTGTGTGTGTGTGTGTGTGTGTGTGTGTGTGTGTGTGTGTGTGTGTGTGTGTGTGTGTGTGTGTGTGTGTGTATGTGTGTGTGTGTGTGTGTGTGTGTGTGTGTGTGTGTGTGTGTGTGTGTGTGTGTGTGTGTGTGTGTGTGTGTGTGTGTGTGTGTGTGTGTGTGTGTGTGTGTGTGTGTGTGTGTGTGTGTGTGTGTGTGTGTGTGTGTGTGTGTGTGTGTGTGTGTGTGTGTGTGTGTGTGTGTGTGTGTGTGTGTGTGTGTGTGTGTGTGTGCGCGCGCGCGCGCTCGCGTTTGTATATTTATCTGTCGTCGTTATAATAGGTCACCTGAAAGCAATGGTTGTATTTAGATAGTCGTACTTTTAAAAGTTATTCTATTATTATTTTAAAAGGTAACGTAAAAACTGCACAATCAATTTAATAATATATTCTTCCATAAAAATGTATACCATCTCTTTCTAAAAAAAAAAACATTAAAAAAAACATCGCTACGAAATTAAGTAAAACTTATTGTGTGTCTAGTACAGATAATATTTTATTTGAATATAATTTTTAGGAGTTATTAAAGATATTATTGTATTGTGTGAAAAGTTTTCAAAAACATTTTTTTGTTCAAAACATAAAAGTATTGACTTTAAAGGGATGTGTAAAATTGAATAGCTACGTTCCTATAATGGATAATTAATTGTAACAGCCGGTCTTTTACAGTATGTATTGAAGATTATATTCATTGCGGAACACGACAAAACGTTTGTATAACCGTAGACTACTGCCAAAGACTTTAAGTTGTACTAAAACTATATTACTAAAAAATTGTTACGTTCGACTCTTTGCTTTTTTACATTCCGTTTTAGTTTAGCTAAGATCTGCATCAATGTACATCGCATTCTTATTTATCCTCTCCTCGAGCTTCCTTCTAATTCTTTCTAGCTTATATCTTTTATTAGCTTTTTTATTTTTGCCACTGTTTATATGTATTTATTATATTTATTTATTTATTTTATACACCTTTTTGCATCTGTAGATAAATATATACACATAACAAAGGTTATATATGAGTCCTCTAGAATCAAACCGCACTTTATCAGAACCACCTCATTTTTCAGAACAGTTAAAAAACTTTAAATTTTGTATATTTGTTAACATTTAGTTAGACAGAAGGTTTTGGAACATACATTATAAATCAAATAATATAACTGTCAGAAACATTATACTACAAACTGAAACAGACATACAAAAAACCGACCCCAAAGACCAAGACTCACTTCAACATGACATAAAAAACCTAACCAAACAGTCAAACATGAACAATGAAATTAAAATCGCTGCAAACATAAAACAAAAAGCCCAACTAAACAACATCACACTCACCACAGCAGACAAAGGCAACACCAGAGTAATTATAATACAAACAGCCTAAATGACGTAATCAATGATTTCATAATAAATAATAATATAGTACAACTACATACAGACCCAACCAAGAATTATCAAGACCATCAACCAACTAATTAATACATTTAAATACATTATCAACAAACACAAAAATGCCACCTAAAACAAATCCACCCTAAAGTACCTACCCTCCGCGCTCTCATGAAAATCGACAAACCCAATGTCCCCACCGAGCCATCATCAACTACCAGAAAGCCCCTGCACAAATATTAGCAAAATACATGGAAAAATTAATCAGACAATCCATAAACTTGAACACAGAAATACACATAAAAAACAGAAAAAACCTCATAAATAAAATAAAAGACATAAACATACCACACAATTCAACACTACTATCACTCGACATAGCAAATATGTACACCAACATACCCACACCCGAAACGCTCAACATCCTAGAAACCCGATTAATTCAAAACAACATACCTAAAGCCCACGTTACCGAAATCATATAACATCCTCCAAACCTTCAACAAACAAAACTATTTCACTCACTACTCAAACTTCTATTCACAACCAGATTGCCTACCCATGGGAAGTCCTATCAGTAGTGTCCTAAGCGAAATCTTTCTACAACACATAGAAAACACCAAGATACTCACAAACAATACACACGCACACAAAATTATTTACTGGCACAGATACATCGATAATATCATAACAATATACAGAGGCAACTCCCGTCAATTCGAAAAATTCCTCACCTACACTAATAAAATACACCCAAAACTCCACCCGAAACCAACCGATCCCTAAATTTCTCGACGCAACCATAACAAAAAGCCACACACAAAAACACAGCTTCAAGGTTTACAGGAAACCCATAATAACAGACACACTTATCCACAACACCTCAAACCACCTTATCCAACACAAACACCCTGCATTCAGATCCATGCTCCATAGACTTAAAGAAGTCCCAATGACCACAGATAACATAAACAAAGAACTAGACACAATTAAATATTTAGCATACACAAATGGATACAACATCACAATAATAGACAAACTATGGTACAAAATACAAAAAAAAAACTAAATTTAACACTACAGGCAGTAAAAACAAATACATCACATTACCATACATAAACAAAATCGCAAACAAAATAACCCGCAAATTTCAAAAAAATAGGATACAAAATATCATACAAAAATAAAAACAAGTTACAATACAAAATACAAAACGACACCGACAACAAAGATAAACTACAAGGCGTATACAAACTGAACTGCGACGACTGTAACAAATTCTACATTGGACAAACAGGTCACATCTTTCAACAAAGAGTCGAGGAACACAAACAGAACACCAACTCAACATTTTACAATCACATAAAAAAGCAGGACACAAATACACAGACATTTACCATTAAATAAAAAATACTACACATCAACAAAAAAGGACCACTTCTCAAACACACTAGAACAATATGAAATTTACAGACACACAAAAACACAAAGTACAAACATATAAACGAACAAACACAATACAAATCAAACATACTCTTTGATACTATCGAAAACCAACCTTAAAAACCGTCACCGCTTTACCCAACAACCCCAAGCAGAAGACACTGATGAAGATCGCCACATAGCGATCGAAAACGTTCTGTCTCGGTAAGTTTTAACAAATTAAAAAATTTAAAGTTCGGATAGTCATAAATTATTGTTTAAGTGATTAATAAGATTCATCGAACGTAATGAACAACAAAATTCAAGAGTTAAAAAACCTCTAAAGAATTTATTAAAGAACTTATAATTAATATTTTTGTTGATTCTGATTAAATATTTTTGGTATGAATTACTATTTTGCCACAAACTGAATGCAGAAACATTTAGATAATGACATTTGTTACAAGATTGATGTAAAATCTCAATTTTGAGATTGAGAAGTGCAAGTGCACTTTGACTCTATAGGACTTTATATTGTCAAGTTGAAACAAAGTTTTATTTTATAATACAATTTAATTAAAAAATCTTACTATAGCGAGTAAATAATTTTTTTTTAATGCTTTCCTAGAATAAAGTGTATTTCCAATTAGACTAACCAAATCCTTTCAAGATTAATTAAAGTAAATATTACCAATAAACATAATTCATGTTTTGGATTTTGTATTCGGAAAAATTACAGATTTAAAAAAATGGACTTCAAAAACACGCCTTTTTTTGAATGGTTTCTTTTACAATGTGTACAATTTGCAAACCGCTTTCAACAATAAAAATTATAGTAAAGTGTTATAATTTTAATTAGGATTGATATAGGAAAAATAATTAGTTAAGCATATTCAAATGCATAGGACGTCCAAAATAATTGTGTATATTCAAAAAATCAATTGAAAAATCTGTAATCCTAAGAATCAAATCTATAAAATCATTTATTTTGTGTAATATATTGAAGACAAGTAATATTAACGACAATTTTTTAAAACGATTCCTACTTGGTAAAAAAACTACTTTATTATTTGCCCTGGAATTAGAAGACAGTAATAGAATAAATTATTATTTCATTAATAAAAAGATAGTAAAAAGGTCATATAGGATTGCAAAAGTGCGATGTCAATTTGATTGCGATTGGCTTTAGAATAATCCAAACTTGTTATTTATAATTTCGAATAACTTCTCAATAACGACAATTATTAGAATAAGCAGAAATCATTTAATTAGTAGAATAACCAATTCCCTACCTCCATGGTCAGTGCAATATCTCTCTGTTGTCACCTAAAGCTATGTCGTCCGATATATTTCGCCAGAATAATGCGAGTAAATGGTACTGCAGGTTAAATGATGATTCTAGTACAAATTTCCGTTCAATTAAGTATTCCGCGCTCCAAAAACATTATTTCAAGGTCACTCTAACCTAAGTAGCAGAGCCAGTCTAAGCATGTAAAATGTTTGTGCTGTTGTGTATTAACCATTCTGAAAGTATTTTCTAAGAAATTAAAAATTGCTGGATATGAATCTGGTTTTCTTTGATTATTGTTTTACTCGGGTTGGAACAAACTGATTAGTTAAAGATGGATGTATTTGTACGCTTTTATATCTTATATTACTCTTATATTTATTGATAATCCACATTGAATCGCAAGTAATAATTTATTAATTTTCGTTTCTAATGGCATCATTTGTGAATTATAACTATTACAAACTGATGCAATCGAATTGTAAATATTACTAATAAACATAATTCATATTAACATCCCAAAGCACAATAATTGGTTTTATAAATTAACACTGAACTTACAGATTATCAAGATTACCCATGACCATTTTCAGATCAAGTAAATTAAGTAAATATTAGTAATTTTATTTACCCAAATTCAAATTTATTTTTGAATTTATCTAACTCAAATGCTAATGTTAGTCTAAGACCTGCTTTGGATTTTGTATTCGGAAAAATTACAGATTTAAAAAAAAAGGACTTCAAGAACACGCTTATTTTGAATGGTTTCTTTTACAATGTGTACAATTTGCAAACCGCTTTCAACAATAAAAATTATAGTAAAGTGTTATAATTTTAATTAGGATTGATATAGGAAAAATAATTAGTTAAGCATATTCAAATGCATAAGACGTCCAAAATAATTGTGTATATTCAGAAATTCAATTGAAAAATCTGTAATCCTAAGAATCAAATCTATAAAATCATTTATTCTGTGTAATATATTGAAGACAAGTAATTTAAACGACAATTTTTTAAAACGATTCCTACTTGGTAAAAAAACTACTTTATTATTTGCCCTGGATTTAGAACACAGTAATAGTATAAATTATTATTTCAATAATAAAAAGATAGTAAAAAGGTCATATAGGATTGCAAAAGTGCGATGTCAATTTGAATTCTCAACTAAAGACCTTGCGGTGGTTAGAATTCGAGGCAAGGGCGAGGTAAGTGGGAGCAGGGACTTCATCGTGACCTCCACTTACTGCGCCCACAATAGAGAATCGCCCCCTGCAGAATTACGTATGTTAGTTCGGTACTGCAGGGAGAGGAATATAGGAATCTTAGTGGGCTGTGATGCCAATGCTCATAATGAGGTGTGGGGCAGCACAGACACAAATGAGCGAGGTGAGGAGCTCCTAGCCTTCTTGATTGAAGAAAACCTTGTGGTTTTAAACACAGGTGCCGAGCCAACATTTGTCACTTCAAACAGAAGGGAGGTTCTAGATATCACCTTCTGTAATAGACAAATGGTAAGGTGGGTGCATGACTGGCAGGTTTCTGATGAGCCCTCCATGTCTGATCACCGGATCATCACTGCTACGATGAGGGGAGTTGTTCCCCATGTGGTGTGGTTTAGGAACCCGAGAAGGACAAACTGGGAAGGTTTTAAGTCCTCGGTGAGGAGGCGGATGTCTGACTTTCGTGGTAAATATGGTACATCAAACGAACTGGAAAATACTGAGGCCTACATCAGGACTGCAATTTCCACGTCGTTTGAGGAAAATTGCCCTCTCTCGCGGATAAACACTGGGCGTGGTAAGCTTAAGTGGAACAGCGAGTTAGAGGCAAGACGGAAAGACACTAGAAGGCTCTTTAATAGGGCAAAGAAGAAGAAAACGGCGGAGACCTGGCAGGCATATAAAGACAGCCAGGGTCTCTATAAAAATCTTATTAACGAGGTTAAACGTGCTTCTTGGGAAAAGTGGTGCTCAGAGACAAGCACACTGAGTGACACTGCTAGACTGTTTGAGGTGTTAGCAGGTGGACCGAGGGGAGAGCTTAAGTTTGTCAAGAAGACTGATGGTAGCTTTACTGACACCCCGGAGGAAACACTGCGTCTGCTTATGAGGAACAGTTTTCCCGATATTAGACCGGTAGGGGACGGTGCTCAAAACCTCCGACATACTGGGCTAAGGGCGGACTGGAATATTGCTGGGCAGGTGATCTCAGCGCAAAAGGTGAGAGAGGCGATTCTGTCTTTTGAGCCTTTTAAAGCGCCTGGATTAGATAACATTACTCCAGCACTACTACAAAATTGCTTGGAGGAAATAATAGGGCCACTGACAGGATTACTCAGAGGCTGTGTTGCCTTGGGTTACACGCCTGGGCAGTGGCTCAAAACGAAGGTTATCTTTATCCCCAAACCGGGGAGGAAAGGTTACACAGAGGTAAAGGACTTCAGACCTATCAGCCTCACATCTTTCTTGTTAAAGACATTGGAAAGGCTGGTGGACTACTATTTGAAGGAGGGACCTTTGAAGCAGTATCCGCTTCATCAGGACCAACACGCCTACCGAACTGGTAGGTCAGTGGAGACTGCGCTGTTGTCGGTCGTAGACTTTATTAAGGGTCAGATCAACAACAAGGGAATATGTATTGGGGCTTTTCTTGATGTGGAGGGGGCTTTTAATAGTACCTCTGGACTGGCCATCAAGAGAGCAGCTATGGATCATGGGATTTCTGATGGAATTATAAATTGGATTATGAGTTCCTTGGAAAACCGGATAAGCACTGCATCCTGGATGGGGTGCACGATAAATGGGATGGTCTCGGAGGGCTGCCCGCAGGGTGGAGTGTTATCCCCTTTACTGTGGAGCCTTGTCGTGGACAGCCTACTAAGGACACTCAGTGGAATAGGTGTCAAGGTGGTAGGATATGCGGATGACATAGCTATCCTTGTTAGGGGACCATTTGAAGAGGTCCTCAAAGACCTGCTTCAAGAGGCATTCAAGGTAACAGAAGCATGGTGCAGGGAGAATGCACTATGCACTCAAGGAGAGAAATCTGTGGCACTCATCTTCACTAGGCGATATAAAACTAAATCGCTGGAGATGATGGAAGTTGGTAATACTAAAATAAGCTACGTTGAGAGTGCTAAATATCTGGGAGTTATTCTGGATAGGAAGCTACTCTGACGTGAGCATTTGGAGGATAAGTGCAAAAAAGCCATAGCTACGTTCTGGCAATGCAGAGGAGCAATAGGCACGAGATGGGGTTTGGGTCCACGTCAAATGAACTGGATTTATTCCGCCATTGTGGTGCCGAGGATGGTCTTTGCCTCTATCGTCTGGTGGGACAGGGCACAGAAAGAAACAAGTAAAAGAATGCTGGACCGCGCGCAGGGGCTCTTCCTTAGAGGCATAACTGCTACAAGGAGAAGCACACCATGTGCGGCCATGAGGGTTATGTTGGGTTTTCCATCCTTGAGTCTTCAAATTAGGATGGAGGCAATGAAAACTGCATACCGGCTAAGCTGTACTGGGCAGTGGAAGACAAGTAGCAAACTTCATAAACAGCTATTTGGGGATTCACTGAAGGAGCTCTGGATAGAACCTCAGGATAAGATACTGTCTCTTAAAAGGGAAAAAGGAAACTACAAAATCCTTATTCCTGCAAGAGAGGCATGGGCGGAGTATAGACCCAGACATGGTAAAATCTGGTTCACCGATGGGTTCAAGATAAAGGAAGGAGTGGGAGCAGGATTTAGTGGACCGAGACACCAAGACAGATTTTGTCATCGCCTGAAGGACTACAACTCTGTCTTCCAGGGGGAGGTGCTCGCGATCAAACTATGTGCTGAGGAAATAATAGGGTCTGGCAGGAGGGGCAAGACCATCTGGATTTGCTCGGACAGTCAGGCAGCTCTGAAGGCTTTAGGTAAGGCTAGTACCAGCTCTAGGTTGGTGGCTGAGACTATGGCTTCTCTAGCAGAGCTGAGTAAGCATAATTCACTCAACCTAACCTGGATTCCAGGACATTCTGGCTGGATAGGGAATGAGAGAGCTGACGCCTTAGCAAAACAAGGGTGTATAACCCAAGGACCGTTGCTGAGGGCAGTGGGCATGCCGCCTCGGGAGGGGCGCAAGAGGATCACGGCACATATAGACAGGTTGTGCAGGGAAGAATGGAATATAACCTTGGGGTGTAACAAATCCAAGGTACTGTGGGGTTACTCAGGAGATTTGTGGGGCAAAGAACTACTCTCCTTAAGTAGACATCAACTCAGAGCTACTGTAGAGCTGGTTACAGGCCATGGGAATCTGAGGGGGTTCCAATGCAAAATTGGAAAATCTAGGTCCCCTGTGTGCAAGAGATGCGACGAGGACCAAGAGGAAAGCCCAATCCACGTACTCTGTGAGTGTCCTGCTTTGGGAGCTGCAAGGAGAAAGTGGTTTGGCTGACAGGTATGTACACCAGAGGATATCAGAAGATCTAGCATCAGGTGGGTACTTGATTTCCGCAAAGAGGCAGGTATCCACTAAGCTAGTCCTCTGGTAGGGATGGGAAGAGAGTACAAAGGCTACAGCTAAGTGCTCTACACCGATAAGGTCCCTCAGAGTTTTAGTAATACAGTAATAATATAAACGACAATTTTTTAAAACGATTCCTACTTGGTAAAAAAACTACTTTATTATTTGCCCTGGAATTAGAAAACAGTAATAGAATAAATTATTATTTCATTAATAAAAAGATAGTAAAAAGGTCATATAGGATTGCAAAAGTGCGATGTCAATTTGATTGCGATTGGCTTTAGAATAATCCAAACTTGTTATTTATTATTTCCCATAACTTCTCAATAACGACAATTATTAGAATAAGCAGAAATCATTTAATTAGTAGAATAACCAATTCCCTACCTCCACGGTCAGTGCAATATCTCTCTGTTGTCACCTAAAGCTATGTCGTCCGATATATTTCGCCAGAATAATGCGAGTAAATGGTACTGTAGGTTAAATGATGATTCTAGTACAAATTTCCGTTCAATTAAGTATTCCGCGCTCCAAAAACATTCTTTCAAGGTCACTCTAACCTAAGTAGCAGAGCCAGTCTAAGCATGTAAAATGTTTGTGCTGTTGTGTATTAACCATTCTGAAAGTATTTTCTAAGAAATTAAAAATTGCTGGAGATGAATCTGGTTTTCTTTGATTATTGTTTTACTCGGGTTGAAACAAACTGATTAGTTAAAGATGGATGTATTTGTACGCTTTTATATCTTATATTACTCTTATATTTATTGATAATCCACATTGAATCGCAAGTAATAATTTATTAATTTTCGTTTCTAATGGCATCATTTGTGAATTATAACTATTACAAACTGATGCAATCGAATTGTAAATATTACCAATAAACATAATTCAAATTAACATCCCAAAGCACAATAATTGGTTTCAAAAATTAACACTGATCTTACAGATTATCAAGATTACCCATGACCATTTTCAGATCAAGTAAATTAAGTAAATATTAGTAATTTTAATTACCCAAATTCAAATTTATTTTTTAATTCATCTAACTCAAATGCTAATGTTAGTCTAAGACCTGCTTTTGATTTTGTATTCGGAAAAATTACAGATTTAAAAAAAGAAAATTTCAAGAACACACCTTTTTTTGAATGGTTTCTTTTACAAAGTGTACAATTAGCAAACCGCTTTCAACAACAAAAATTATAGTAAAGTGTTATAATTTTAATTAGGAACAATTCTAATGTAGGAAAAATATAGGAAAAATAATAATAATAATAATGTAGGCTCCAATATAGGAAAAATAATTAGTTAAGCATATTCAAATGCATAAGACGTCCAAAATAATTGTGTATATTCAGAAATTCAATTGAAAAATCTGTAATCCTAAGGATCAAATCTATAAAATCATTTATTCTGTGTAATATATTGAAGACAAGTAATATAAACGACAATTTTTTAAAACGATTCCTACTTGGTAAAAAAACTACTTTATTATTTGCCCTGGGATTAGAAGACAGTAATAGAATAAATTATTATTTCATTAATAAAAAGATAGTAAAAAGGTCATATAGGTTTGCAAAAGTGCGATGTCAATTTGAATTCTCAACTAAAGACCTTGCGGTGGTTAGAATTCGAGGCAAGGGCGAGGTAAGTGGGAGCAGGGACTTCATCGTGACCTCCACTTACTGCGCCCACAATAGAGAATCGCCCCCTGCAGAATTACGTAAGTTAGTTCGGTACTGCAGGGAGAGGAATATAGGAATCTTAGTGGGCTGTGATGCCAATGGTCATAATGAGGTGTGGGGCAGCACAGACACAAATGAGCGAGGTGAGGAGCTCCTAGCCTTCTTGATTGAAGAAAACCTTGTGGTTTTAAACACAGGTGCCGAGCCAACATTTGTCACTTCAAACAGAAGGGAGGTTCTAGATATCACCTTCTGTAATAGACAAATGGTAAGGTGGATGCATGACTGGCAGGTTTCGGATGAGCCCTCCATGTCTGATCACCGGATCATCACTGCTACGATGAGGGGAGTTGTTCCCCATGTGGTGTGTTTTAGGAACTCGAGAAGGACAAACTGGGAAGGTTTTAAGTCCTCGGTGAGGAGACGGATGTCTGACTTCCGTGGTAAATATGGTACATCAAACGAACTGGAAAATACTGAGGCCTACATCAGGACTGCAATTTCCACGTCGTTTGAGGAAAATTGCCCTCTCTCGCGGATAAACACTGGGCGTGGTAAGCTTAAGTGGAACAGCGAGTTAGAGGCAAGACGGAAAGACACTAGAAGGCTCTTTAATAGGGCAAAGAAGAAGAAAACGGCGGAGACCTGGCAGGCATATAAAGACAGCCAGGGTCTCTATAAAAATCTTATTAACGAGGTTAAACGTGCTTCTTGGGAAAAGTGGTGCTCAGAGACAAGCACACTGAGTGACACTGCTAGACTGTTTGAGGTGTTAGCAGGTGGACCGAGGGGAGAGCTTAAGTTTGTCAAGAAGACTGATGGTAGCTTTACTGACACCCCGGAGGAAACACTGCGTCTGCTTATGAGGAACAGTTTTCCCGATATTAGACCGGTAGGGGACGGTGCTCAAAACCTCCGACATACTGGGCTAAGGGCGGACTGGAATATTGCTGGGCAGGTGATCTCAGCGCAAAAGGTGAGAGAGGCGATTCTGTCTTTTGAGCCTTTTAAAGCGCCTGGATTAGATAACATTACTCCAGCACTACTACAAAATTGCTTGGAGGAAATAATAGGGCCACTGACAGGATTACTCAGAGGCTATGTTGCCTTGGGTTACACGCCTGGGCAGTGGCTCAAAACGAAGGTTATCTTTATCCCCAAACCAGGGAGGAAAGGTTACACAGAGGTAAAGGACGTCAGACCTATCAGCCTCACATCTTTCTTGTTAAAGACATTGGAAAGGCTGGTGGACTACTATTTGAAGGAGGGACCTTTGAAGCAGTATCCGCTTCATCAGGACCAACACGCCTACCGAACTGGTAGGTCAGTGGAGACTGCGCTGTTGTCGGTCGTAGACTTTATTAAGGGTCAGATCAACAACAAGGGAATATGTATTGGGGCTTTTCTTGATGTGGAGGGGGCTTTTAATAGTACCTCTAGACTGGCCATTTAGAGAGCAGCTATGGATCATGGGATTTCTGATGGAATTATAAATTGGATTATGAGTTCCTTGGAAAACCGGATAAGCACTGCATCCTGGATGGGGTGCACGATAAATGGGATGGTCTCGGAGGGCTGCCCGCAGGGTGGAGTGTTATCCCCTTTACTGTGGAGCCTTGTCGTGGACGGCCTACTAAGGACACTCAGTGGAATGGGTGTCAAGGTGGTAGGATATGCGGATGACATAGCTATCCTTGTTAGGGGACCATTTGAAGAGGTCCTCAAAGACCTGCTTCAAGAGGCACTCAAGGTAACAGAAGCATGGTGCAGGGAGAATGCACTATGCATTCAAGGAGAGAAATCTGTGGCACTCATCTTCACTAGGCGATATAAAACTAAATCGCTGGAGATGATGGAAGTTGGTAATACTAAAATAAGCTACGTTGAGAGTGCTAAATATCTGGGAGTTATTCTGGATAGGAAGCTACTCTGGCGTGAGCATTTGGAGGATAAGTGCAAAAAAGCCATAGCTACGTTCTGGCAATGCAGAGGAGCAATAGGCACGAGATGGGGTTTGGGTCCACGTCAAATGAACTGGATTTATTCCGCCATTGTGGTGCCGAGGATGGTCTTTGCCTCTATCGTCTGGTGGGACAGGGCACAGAAAGAAACAAGTAAAAGAATGCTGGACCGCGCGCAGGAGCTCTTCCTTAGAGGCATAACTGCTACAAGGAGAAGCACACCATGTGCGGCCATGAGGGTTATGTTGGGTTTTCCATCCTTGAGTCTTCAAATTAGGATGGAGGCAATGAAAACTGCATACCGGCTAAGCTGTACTGGGCAGTGGAAGACAAGTAGCAAACTTCATAAACAGCTATTTGGGGATTCACTGAAGGAGCTCTGGATAGAACCTCAGGATAAGATACTGTCTCTTAAAAGGGAAAAAGGAAACTACAAAATCCTTATTCCTGCAAGAGAGGCATGGGCGGAGTATAGACCCAGACATGGTGAAATCTGGTTCACCGATGGGTTCAAGATAAAGGAAGGAGTGGGAGCAGGATTTAGTGGACCGAGACACCAAGACAGATTTTGTCATTGCCTGGAGGACTACAACTCTGTCTTCCAGGGGGAGGTGCTCGCGATCAAACTATGTGCTGAGGAAATAATAGGGTCTGGCAGGAGGGGCAAGACCATCTGGATTTGCTCGGACAGTCAGGCAGCTCTGAAGGCTTTAGGTAAGGCTAGTACCAGCTCTAGGTTGGTGGCTGAGACTATGGCTTCTCTAGCAGAGCTGAGTAAGCATAATTCACTCAACCTAACCTGGATTCCAGAACATTCTGGCTGGATAGAGAATGAGAGAGCTGACGCCTTAGCAAAACAAGGGTGTATAACCCAAGGACCGTTGCTGAGGGCAGTGGGCATACCGCCTCGGGAGGGGCGCAAGAGGATCACGGCACATATAGACAGGTTGTGCAGGGAAGAATGGAATGTAACCTTGGGGTGTAACAAATCCAAGGTACTGTGGGGTTACTCAGGAGATGTGTGGGGCAAAGAACTACTCTCCTTAGGTAGACATCAACTCAGAGCTACTGTAGAGCTGGTTACAGGCCATGGGAATCTGAGGGGGTTCCAATACAAAATTGGAAAATCTATGTCCCCTGTGTGCAAGAGATGCGACGAGGACCAAGAGGAAAGCCCAATCCACGTACTCTGTGAGTGTCCTGCTTTGGGAGCTGCAAGGAGAAAGTGGTTTGGCTGGCAGGTATGTACACCAGAGGATATCAGAAGATCTAGCATCAGGTGGGTACTTGATTTCTGCAAAGAGGCAGGTATCCACTAAGCTAGTCCTCTGGTAGGGATGGGAAGAGAGTACAAAGGCTACAGCTAAGTGCTCTACACCGATAAGGTCCCTCAGAGTTTTAGTAATAAAGTAATAATATAAACGACAATTTTTTAAAACGATTCCTACTTGGTAAAAAAAACTACTTTATTATTTGCCCTGGAATTAGAAAACAGTAATAGAATAAATTATTATTTCATTAATAAAAAGATAGTAAAAAGGTCATATAGGATTTCAAAAGTGCGATGTCAATTTGATTGCGATTGGCTTTAGAATAATCCAAACTTGTTATTTATAATTTCCCATAACTTCTCAATAACGACAATTATTAGAATAAGCAGAAATTATTTAATTAGTAGAATAACCAATTCCCTACCTCCACGGCCAGTGCAATATCTCTCTGTTGTCACCTAAAGCTATGTCGTCCGATATATTTCGCTAGAATAATGCGAGTAAATGGTACTGCAGGTTAAATGATGATTCTAGTACAAATTTCCGTTCAATTAAGTATTCCGCGCTCCAAAAACATTCTTTCAAGGTCACTCTAACCTATGTAGCAGAGCCAGTCTAAGCATGTAAAATGTTTGTGCTGTTGTGTATTAACCATTCTGAAAGTATTTTCTAAGAAATTAAAAATTGCTGGAGATGAATCTGGTTTTCTTTGATTATTGTTTTACTCGGGTTGGAACAAACTGATTAGTTAAAGATGGATGTATTTGTACGCTTTTATATCTTATATTACTCTTATATTTATTGATAATCCACATTGAATCGCAAGTAATAATTTATTAATTTTCGTTTCTAATGGCATCATTTGTGAATTATAACTATTACAAACTGATGCAATCGAATTGTAAATATTACCAATAAACATAATTCATATTAACATCACAAAGCACAATAATTGGTTTTATAAATTAACACTGAACTTACAGATTATCAAGATTACCCATGACCATTTTCAGATCAAGTAAATTAAGTAAATATTAGTAATTTTATTTACCCAAATTCAATTTTATTTTTGAATTCATCTAACTCTAATGCTATTGTTTGTCTAAGACCTTCTTTGGATTTTGTATTCGGAAACTTACAGATTTAAAAAAAAAGGACTTCAAGAACACGCCTTTTTTTGAATGGTTTCTTTTACAATGTGTACAATTTGCAAACCACTTTCAACAATAAAAATTATAGTAAAGTGTTATAATTTTAATTAGGATTGATATAGGAAAAATAATTAGTTAATTAATTATTATTATTAATTAAATATTATTTGAAAAAAACTGTATTTACATCAAGTGTCATTCACTTCAAGTTTTTAAATAATGACTTTGAACTTAAGTGCTTGAATAAAAAAATTTTATTAACGACTTTATATTTGAACAAGATATATACGTTTCAGAAGAGTGTGAACTAATAGAAGGAATTAAATAAATAAAAAAAGAAATTTGAGAATATATTCTTATTTGAAAAAATTATATATAGTAGTTGTTTTATTACCAATACATTTTTGAAATTTTCAGTAATCAATAATAATAGTTATGGTACATTAAATCGTCATTTCTGTGTTGTTATAGTCAGTCTGTTGGTTAGAAAAGGATGGAACGTTTACATTACCATAGAGTAGGGCATATATAGACGGAAGGCTGTCGTAATTTCATGCGAGATATGCGTAGGAGTACAAAATTTCCTAACAAACAATCAATCATTTTAGAATGGGGCCGGCTTTGTTAAACAATACAGTTAAAATTAATTATCTGCGAAAGCCAGTCATTAATCTCGACTGTTAATGACTACGTCCTCATGGCTGGCAAAGTAAAATCTCACAGCTGTGTCGTTAGTTAATTTTTCCAAGCTACACACATTGTAACATGTTTTTACATTAAGTATTATAATATATACTTATATGGCTAAACTTATAGGCAGACATTAGTAACTTCATGGTGGCTACATTATTTAATTGCTAGAGCTTTAGAGTTGGTCTAATCGTACCATTCATCTTATTTACAAACCCTATACAATCGAAGAGATTAAACTGTTTATCTGTCCACTTTACAGTCCCATATGGAACTGCTCAGTAAAATTAAGCTTAATTTTATTATTAGAATATTTGAATATGGTAAGGACGATAAGCGATTTATTGTTCATGGCCAAATTTTCCAATAAATTTAAATGGTATCATACCAAAAACACAAAAAAGGAGTATTGTTTTCATATTGTGAAAATAAAATGTTTTTCTATAAATATTATCTTTTTATCTCCTATGCTCTCTCTCATTGTGATTTAATTGTTTACTAAAACTTTATATCCGTTACAGTCGATTTGTCCTTCCAGAACAGTCGCTCCGAGGTATTTACTAACGTCAATGGGCAAAAGGAAAGCAGTGTCGACACCAAAGAAGAATGTAAGTTTCAGCCAACTTTCTAGTTACATTTAGTCTCTAGATATGTATTTTAATCTTTTTAGAAATTTATTCATTTTCGTAATTTACAAATGTTGTTTTGGTATGTTTTTATGCCTTTTTTAAATCTTATACTAAATTTTGTTCTGTTGATTCCGATTTAAAAAAAAAAAACATTTTCACGAAAAACTGAAGATATGCTTCAGGGATGAAACTTGCATACGCTCAACAGTAATACTATTGGTTGTGCGAAATTTCTTCACTTATTTTGAGGAAGGAATAAGTAAATATACAATTTTCAGTAGTATAATACCAAAAGGAGATCTGTGGCGAAATCATGAAGGTTCTTAAATATTTGATCTGTAAACATTATTAAACCAAGGATGTGAAGTAAACATAGTTTTATAATTGCACAAAATTAACAATATTTTCAAAGTACTTTAGAAAAACATCAAGAGCTTTTTAGTCATTGATAACAAGACAAATCTTAACCTGATCTAGTTGATGGATATTATACCTAAAGTGCAGCCTATTTTACAATGTACATATAAATAAATCTTAAAGGTAGGCATTTTTTAACAAATCACCTAATTATATCACTAAATCTAAGATAATTTAGGGGCATTACCTTTACCTGGACTGTAATCCATTGTGAACTCTGGTTGTCTTACTCTCAAACCTGTCAATATCCATTCGGGGATTTTGAATCGCCCGGTAGATGGTATGGAAAAACAGAAGAATGGCTTTTGCAATGGCTGAGATAAAATATAAACGAGAACACATTTTAAGAATTAAACCACTCTAGCTTTAACAGAGAAATTAATTGGTGACCTCTATTTTATTTAATTATCATTTATTAATAGATTGCAGGTTAGAAAAGGGTGGTTACTCAACTGCAGGACAAATCCTAATAGAAGCTCTTTAACATATCTTTGAAACATAAAGGATCTGGTATTGAGTTCAATAAACATATTACGACATAGAAAACCAAATTGTTTTCATCTCATACATTTATTACCGAATCTTCAAAAACCCGAATTAAATTGTAAAACAATGCAATCTAATTACAACAAAATAGTATTTTATCACTTGTTTATCGCTGGCTTCAGCAAAACTATGATTAAAAATAAATATAAAAGCTTTTTTCTTCGGATAATAACAATAAACAACATGGGAGTGATGTTTAACGGACTCGTAACCTGGATTACAAAATTAATTAAACTTTATGTCTAACGAGCTAAGTTTTACTTCATAGGCTACCCAGTAGTAATATAAACATTTCTACAGTCTTACAAATATACATGTTTCTAAAAGTAACAATGTTTCCAAAGTGTTTGTACAGCTTCAGATTTTTCAGTGGAGTTGAAAACATGTTCAACTCGAATAATTGGAATGTTTTTAGGAAAATGTATATTCTTAAATTTTTAGCTCAATTTTACTGTCGCATAATTTATAAGATACATGTTAAATATAATTAAGAAATATTAATAAAGAGGAAATATTGCTAAACTTATTAATTAATTATGAAAAACGTACTGAGAAATTACTTTTTGATCTAAGTAAGATTGCCTAGTCCATAGGAAAGGCTGTATACGTTTCTCATAAATTTACTGTTAATAAACTTTTGTGCTCACACAGTTGTGTAGATTACAAAATCTACAGGCAACCCGATGTTGTATAGAATAATACAGTGTTAGGTAAATAATGAAAATCAGTTGCTCAAAGAATCGGCGCAGAAGCGAGTTAAACATGAGAATTTTACTCTTTCAAACCTTCATAGCTTCATCCCATTAAAATATTTCTCCGTGTGGAAATTTGTTTTACTTTTATTTTTTTGAATATATTGGGGTAAGCTTTTAGTGATTGAGGTTAACCGAACTTGCTGGAAAGTAATACCTTCAAAACGTTGGCGGATAAAACAAAGGTAATCATCTCCTAACTTGAATCCACCATCGAAGCTCATTCTGTTGTTTGTATGCCAGAATATGTTTAATAATACTGATGAATCTTGCCCATTTTAAAGCTTCTACCTTCTTGTAATTTTTTCAAAGTAAAATTTAATTTATGCTGCAGTTTTTATATTCTAATATCTATAACTGTTTGAAAACTAATGACCTGTTTACAATCGATTCAAAAATTTAAAATATTTTAGACTCATTAAAAAATATTGTTTATATTTCTTATAGTCACTGAAGAATCCTAAAAAGAAAACAGGCAATATATATCTGTCTTAGATTTAAATGTTTTACAGGTTTTAAAAACTAAATTTGACAATAGCTTTATTTATAAAAATATTTCTAATAGCATTGAAGCTGCCAAGAAGGTTGCACCACGACTTATTAATCCTTATAAAAAAATAAAACAAATAACTCGTCCATTATGAAGGTTATGCAAATAAACATAAGAGTTTATGTAAAGAATACTTTAAGAGAGGTAATAATAAAAAAAAAAAACATTTTATCTGAAACATATACATCGTACTTTGAGCACGAGGTCAAGTGTGACGTGTTTTCAAACATACACTCTTTTCAAAAGGAAATATTGTCTACTCGACACTCACGTGTTTTTGTAGCGTGAAATAAAGCAATTTGTTTTAGCTAACACCTTTAAATTACGTGGAGTAATATTTAAATTATGTATGGCGCAAAGAACCTTCATTTAAAGTTTGTAAAATAAAAATTATTACAAATGTTACTTATTAATTATTTTTCTTAATTTAATAATAATTCATTATAAAGGATTTATTTAAAATTAATAAAAAAGGAAATTTAGTGAATGTGTTTAATTGAGAGTTATTTATTATACTAAGTTACAAATATATATTGTTGTTTTGCAACTTCTTAAAGGCCTAAGAATTAAGCATTACATTACACGTATGTGCTATTTTGAAAAAAGCTTTTAAAACTTACCACAGATATGGTTTAAGTTGGTAGTGGCGATAATCATTCATGTCTATTTCCAGGTTTTAAATTACCGCTGTTTATGTGCTTTTTCTACGGAGGTGCAATACCGTGCCTAATTTAACTTATTTAACTATCGGACATAATGGTAAAAGCAATCTAACAGGCATTCATTAAAAAATTAAATCTTACGACTACAGCTTGTTATTTACTCGACATGTAATTTATTTCAATTAATTTTTTCCGTTCATAAATAAAATTATTATAGATTTCAAGTCCCTGGCGTGGTATGTGTATAACCACTACTAATGATGTCGAGGAAGACGAAATTGTGGCTTGGAATCTTTGATTTATGTTAAAAGGTTCGTTTGCTATTTTTGTTTTTATTCCTAGAGTAGCAGATTTTCTTGATAAATAATCCTCACCGAAGAAAATGGCGGTTGGTGTTACAGGAAAGGAAAGGAGACCATGATTGCCTCTACCCTTTCCCTTAATTGGGTAGCTCTCAACTTCAAAACAAATTGGCAGTACAGCGTGGGTTGTAGCTGTTTTCAGCCTTTCACAAAATTATTTAACTTGGAACTCCAAACGTGTTTCGGTTCGACAAAAGTCGTTTCTGCCCCACCGTTTAGCTCAATCAGGCAGCATGTCATTCCACAATAGGTTGTGTTTTGGCGACCGAAATTATAGTTAACGGCTAAAATTAAGTTTAACATGCTTAAAAATCTGTTTGTTCAAACATAATGTTTTCTTTTAATAATATTATGTAGGCCTATGTATGAAATAATACAGTTAAGTAAATTTTGAAATGAATAATATTTGTACGAATTACAATTATAACATAATTACAATATCGGATCTAATTAGGTCACGTATATATTACATGCGAAATGGATTACAATCTTCCTAAACACTTCAACATGCTACAGATGTTCTGTTTACTTTTAGACAGTCCTGAAAGTAATATTTGCATATGTTTTAATTTGCATTTCTCTTTATGAAGACATTACGAATAGTTCAAAATTAGAAAAATCGTAAAATCTTCCAGGTCTACATTACCTCTAAAATTGCATTTGTTTACTAAGCTAGTAGTAATTATTGAAATTTTAAGAATCTTTCAAATTTATTTTCATATCTTCGTTACATTTCACTTTTTGTAGTCTTCTATATATATTCCAAATTAGGTAAAAATTTTTTTTTTAACTTGGGAGCGGGTTTGAATTGCCCGAACCACTGCTACCTTAAGGTATATTGTACTTACCTCCCTGATCTAGTCAAATAGCCCCTTCCCTCTTACCAGGTTTAGGAGTTTCCTGACTAGAGTTTTACCTTCAGCATCCACCAAAGCCGTTCCGTCACCAAAGAGGTTGAAGCGCCTCTCAGCAAGTACTTCACATCTGTAAATAATGTGTGTGGCAGTCTCCAGTTCCTGCCTGCATAATCTGCACACTGGTTCATCTTTGTAGATACCCATTTTATGCAAATGTTTCCTTAGTCCACAGTGTCCCGTGAGTAGACCTGTGGCTATCCTCAATTCCTGTCTAGACAGATATATGAGACTCTTCTGCAGCCCCAAGGAAGGTTTCCTAAGGGTTAGCTTACTGTGTCTCATCCCTTCGGCCCTGATCCAGTGCTCACAGTGTCTTTCAGCCATCCACCTTCGCACTGCCATCTTGACCATGGATTTGGAAATACCTACCGCAGGCTCCGGTCCAATCAGGGGAGTCGAAGACCCCTCCCTGGCCAGTGCATCTGCGGCTTCATTTCCAAGTATTCCCCTATGCCCTGGCACCCAACCTATCATGATTTGATTGTGCCTTGCCAGAGCTTGTAGGTTAATTAGGCACTCCCTGACTATGGCCGAGGTGACCACGTGTCCGTTTAGTGCCTTAATTGCTGCCTGACTGTCGGAGAAAATAGCAATCCGGGTCCCGTGCGTTTCCCTTCTCGCTATCTCTCCCAGACAGGCATTTATAGCATATACTTCGGCCTGAAAGACAGAGGTATGCCTCCCCAAGGAAAAAACTAGTTC
The DNA here is from genome assembly GCA_036971475.1 of Prosapia bicincta. Lineage (NCBI taxonomy): Eukaryota > Metazoa > Arthropoda > Insecta > Hemiptera > Cercopidae > Prosapia > Prosapia bicincta. The sequence continues at coordinate 156,956,810 of JBAIZL010000001.1, forward strand.
TACCCTTGGGTTTTTACAATACACCCCCGCTCCAGTGCCGAAGTCCATCCTGGAGCCATCTGTGTACCAGATCTGAGCTCCCGATGTTAGTGTCCCTGACCATTCCATCATAGTTTGGTGGACCTGGTCAGGTGCAAACATTCGAGTAATGTGGTCGCTGCCCATTTCCAAGACGGGTTCTTTGACCACGCACTCGATACTCATATGTCCCGAGACATCTGGGAGGTTAGCCCAGTTGCTCGAGTTGCGCAATCTCCATGCCGCCAGCCTCGCCTCTCCCCTAAGGACAAGCTCAAGGGGAGGGAGGTTAAGCATTACTTCCATTGCTGCACCTGGTGTAGTTGACATCGCTCCCAGTGTGCACAGACAGGCCAATCTCTGGATAGAGCTCAGTTTAGCTCTTGTCTGTGCCTGGTTGGCCTTTGTCCACCACACCAGAGCTCCATAGGTAATCATAGGTCTTTCACCCTCAGATACATCCAGTGCATCATTGATGGCTTCAGTCCCCATTTCTTACCCACCATTCTTCTCACAGTCATCAGTGCCCTTTTGGCCCTGTTAACTGTCCTCTCAAGATGTGGGTTCCAGGTGAGTTTCCTGTCCAGAGTAACTCCCAGGTACTTCACCTCCCCCACAAACTCAAGGTATTCACCAAACAAGCGGGGCATCCTGGTCGTCAGATCTTTTCGCTGTCTGGTGAAGTTAATGAGAGCAGTCTTTTTGGATTTACCCTAAGGTTCTCCTTTTTACACCACTCTTCAATCAGTCGTAGAGGATTTCTGATTACCTCAAGGACTGTATCAGGGAATCTGCCCAGGATCAAAACAACTATGTCGTCCGCATATCCTAGACAGAAGTACCCCTGTTCATTCAGGAGTTCAATAAGGTTGTCAACCACTAGGAACCACAACAGAGGAGAGAGAACCCCCCCTGTGCACAGCCCAGACTTGTCTCCGCCCTTCTGACCTCCCCTGCCACCTCTACAGAAATGCTTCTGTTTGATAACATGGAACTAATCCAACCACAAGTGGTTGCATCCACTCCATGACGTCTTGCACCACTTACCATCGTCTCCACTGAGGGGTTATTGAAAGCCCCTTCAATGTCGAGGAAGGCACCTATGGCACAACCTTTCTTGGCGATCATTTGCTCAATCCTATCAACCACTTGATGGAGAGCTCCCTCGCAGGATTTCCCCGGTTGATAAGCATACTGGTTCCAATGCAGTGGTTTTATGGCCAAAGCACCCCCCCTAATATGCCTATCAACCAGATTTTCAAGTCCCTTAAGAACAAAGGACATGAGTGTAATAGGTCTGTATCCTTTCCCTTCCGATTGGTTACCGGTGGGCTTAATTATAAAGACCACCTTACTAGCTTTCCAGGCTGCCGGCACATGCCCTAAAGCAATGCTTAGCCTGTATAATTTAGTAAGTACCAGTACCAGCAAATCCATTCCCTGCTGCAGCAGCACAGGATAGATCCCATCTGGACCTGGAGATTTGTAGGGTTTAAATGTGCCAATAGCCCATCTTACCCTTTGTGGAGTTACTATCCTCCTTGCCACTTCCCAGTCCTCCCTCTTACCACGTCTTGTGGAGAGTTTGGCAACTGGTTCAGTGTCTGCTCCCCCAAGTTTCCTCAGGGTACTGGAAGGGAAATGTGTTCTGATTAATTCTTCCACAGTTTCCCCTGCAGTTTTTGTTATATTTCCCAGTGGGGTTCTTAGCATCCCCACCGGGTTAACTGGGTCCTTAGATAGCACTTTATGCAGTCGTGCCCCTTCCCGAGTTTTGTCAATCTCTTGACAAAACTCCTTCCAGGACTTCCTGCGTGCTTCTCTAATTGCCCTGTTGTATTCGGTTAGTGTTTTCCTATACTGGTCCCACTCCCCGTTCTTTTTTGCTCTATTAAAGAGTCTCCTGGTGGTCTTCCGAAGTTTGGCTAGCTTCTTGCTCCACCATGACGGATCCCCTACTTTTCTCCCCTCACTAAGAGGGCAGTTATCAGTAAAGAATTCTACTATAGCCTCGCCAACCAATGCGGCAGAGTCTTCTAGCTCTCTCCTCCCACCATACTCCAATCCAGCCTCCTCAATCCGAACTCCCAGGTCCCTCCTGTAGGAGTCCCAGTCTGTTCTTCTTGGATCCCTGGTTGGCCGAAGCATGGCTGGATTTAGAGAGATATCATACCTAATATGTCTGTGGTCAGAAGAAGATGGTTCATCCGACACATGCCAGTTTAGTACATACCTAGCCGTCTGGTTCGATGCCACCGTAATGTCCAGGACCTCCTGTCTGGCCCTAGTGACAAACGTCGGCTCTTCCCCCTGATTTAAGACTAGTAAATTCTTAGAGCTAAGATAAGCTAAAAGTTCCTCACCTCTAGTGTTGGTACCTGTACTTCCCCACGAAGTGTGATGGGAGTTAGCATCCATCCCCACCAGCAGCTCCTCATCCACAGCCCCGCAGTGCTCGACCAGCCTCCTCAGCTCTTGTGTTGGTAGAGCCCCCGCGTAGTCAAAGGGGAGATATGCCGTGGCAAGGTTCAGCCTCTTCATCCTCCCCTCCGCCCGCAGCTCCACCGTCACTGCTATTAAGTCCCTGCAGCAGAAGTCCGTTAGTACAAAAGCACTCAACCCCCTCCTAACCAGGATACACGTCCTGGGAACACCAGAGTCCTTATCGTACAACAACTTACCTCCAGATGTCGCCAGCCCGCATATTCGTCCTCCAGAAATCCATGGCTCCTGGATGAGAACCAAGTCCACCTCTCCCCTGTCCAGCATCCTACACACGACAGCACTCGCCGCCCTGCTATGCTGTAGGTTCACTTGGAGGATCTTGATCATTGTTCTGCTTAATTTGCAGTCGCCTGGGTCCGCAGAGCAGCCCCAGGACTAGACAGCGTGCTCAACTCTACAGCCACTTCATCGGTTTCTGCAGTCGGCAGCTTGACAGCCGCCCCCGCACCCCCAGTGATGGTTGCCGTTGACACATCTGCTACAGACTCACGGTTTGCCGTCTCATTGGCTCCCACTGTCTGTGCAGTCTCGCAATCAATTCTTTTACTTACTTGGTCCATTAAAGTCCCACGAGTATGGGGGAAATAACGGTCGACCAGAGCAGAGCCCCCACTGCCCTGGCAAGACAACATACAATGAGGTTTTGTCTGGTTCCTCAAGGGGATCGTGTGCAACTGCATTTTATACCCTGCAGCCATTCATCCTTCGGCACGATGCCTTCCACCTTGGATTGGGTATTCAGTCACTGACCTTGAAGCACACCCCAAGTTCAGGACATTCTTAACTGTTGCTCATGAAGCGAACAGCCTGCTTTACTCTCTTTTTTACAACTGTGTCGTTAGGGTAGTTTCCCGCCCATACTTCACTGTCGCATTGCCCTTGGTTCACCCGGGAGGTGAGAGTAGCATTGTGAGGACTTAATTCCCAACTACCCCAGTCTCCCCAGTCAGAGCAGTTATTTCTACCGCCCCCAACCGGTAGACTGACGAGGAGGGATAATTCCTCACCTTTGAACCATAGCCTTGGTCCAGGCCTGCATATTCAGAAACCTTCCGGAATCCTTATTCACAGGTAACCTACATTTCTGTAGGCCGTCCCACTATCCGCCACCTGTGGACCCGCCCGGTTGCTCAGGCCAGCTTGCCGGGAGGTAATTTTTTAGGTGATTCGTTGATTATTTGTCAATTATTCTTTATGAACGTCTTAATGAAGCTTCAAATGAGATATTCTTTAAGGACGTTTGATAAAGTTTCTAGTTTAACATGCAATGCGTTATTTGAATCTATCAGCTGAACCTTTCAAGTTCCAAGCCGACGATATTGTTGATAATTGTGCTAAATACTGAAAATTATTTGCCATTTTGTTACTTTTATTTCACGCCCTGATTCCCTTTTAATGTTTTGGTTGGGCGATTGTAGAATATAGGAGGGATAAAAAAACGTAAATTTTATGTTTTCTTTTAGAAGTTTAAAAACAATTGGCTGGTCATAACTCATGGAACACAGGTCAGCGGTTTGACAGCATCCTTGCAACTTGTGTTACAGTTTCTTAGTTGAATCTACAATGGCAACCTTTGTACTAGCTATTAATTTACAGATGGAATTTTCTAACTATATTTAACTCCATAGTTATTATTTGTATTTTATAGTGATTTATTTCTATAAAATGTGTTTAGTTGTTGACTTTATTGAAGGAATAGAGAGATCCAGAACGGTATGTGTTAGGTGTGATGAAAGATGCCAAGGCCATACATACAAAATATAAGCTTAAACATTTTCACAGTTATGTAAATAGTAAAATAGTCTATATATTTTATTAGAGAACTATTGAAAATTCAGATCACAGTAAAATGTAATTATGACAATTTGTTTACTAAAAGTGTTTGTTAGCCTGAGAAGTATAATTGATTGGTGGAGAATTTGTATTAAGTGTACTTCTGCGGATTTTAAAGATTTTATCAAGATTGTTTTCTAGATATCTCTGATGTGTGTGCTTTAATTAGTTACGTGAATCGTTTACAAATATTAATTAAGTATCGTGATGGAATTTTTAATATATTTTTTATTAAAATTTTATAACATTACTTACACATTTTAACTACGCCAAAATTTACTTTGTTTTCATGACGCCAAAATGTATTTTGTTTTATAGTTAGTAGAAATCCTGTTCATAAACTTCTTAACTATATACGTCCATAACTAAGATCATGTATACGCTTTTATTCACTCTGGTCCTGTAACTATAAAAATACCACGATTGTTTCTTAAGATTCAGTTACAAGAAATCCTGTTCATAAACTTCTTAACTATATACGTCCATAACTAAGATCATGTATACGCTTTTATTCACTCTGGTCCTGTAACTATAAAAATACCACGATTGTTTCTTAAGATTCAGTTACAAGAAATCCTGTTCATAAACTTCTTAACTATATACGTCCATAACTAAGATCATGTATACGCTTTTATTCGCTCTGGTCCTGTAACTATAAAAATACCACGATTGTTTCTTAAGATTCAGTTACAAGAAGTCAGTAATGTTATCGTCATGCATTTAATATTAGTATTTAATATCTCTTTGAAAATACGTTTAATAGGGAAGAAATTGGAGAGCGTAATAGTTGAAATGTTAGATCTAAACATTTAATGCCGAGCTTTAAGCGGAACGGAATGAGGCTTTTGACCTTTAATCTTCCGGGTTTATAAAACTGGAAAATTATGAAGAAAGGGAACGGAAATTACTTTTCGGATCCACTGAATGGCCTGCGATAGTAGCAAGGTTATTATTGATTTCCTCTTGCGCACACTTTAATCTGCAATCGGGAGTGTATGCACATTGGCAGTTGTGACACACCCTCACTATCACGTCAGTAGGCTTGGAAGTATCTGCACGATCACTTGCAGATTTATTGAATGCATTGTCTCTAAATTTGTTTAACATTTGTTACATCACTAGAGTCACTAAGATCAGACATGCTAATTCCGCAACATACTTGTTATCTTTATTATAAAAACTGCATGGACCCGGACAAACATTTTTTTCGCTAACGATTTTTAATTTTTTTAAATTTTGTTTTGTGTTTTCGGTCACGGAAAATCGTTTGGAATCGATCTTAACCTTGGAAACATTCAGGATTCTGCTCCACTGGCTCTACAGTTCCAATGTCAATATGGAATCAAGCACCGGTCTGGACAAACTTTCATTTTTGCCCAAGAAATGTTTTATTTTTTATTTTTAGGGTTTTCGGTCACGGAAAATCGTTGGAATCGATCTTAACCTTGGAAACATTCAGGATTCTGCTCCACTGGCTCTACAGTTCCAATGTTGTCAATATGGAATCAAGCACCGGTCTGGACAAACTTTCATTTTTGCCCAAGAAATGTTTTATTTTTTATTTTTAGGGTTTTCGGTCACGGAAAATCGTTGGAATCGATCTTAACCTTGGAAACATTCAGGATTCTGCTCCACTGGCTCTACAGTTCCAATGTTGTCAATATGGAATCAAGCACCGGTCTGGACAAACTTTCATTTTTGCCCAAGAAATGTTTTATTTTTTATTTTTAGGGTTTTCGGTCACGGAAAATCGTTGGAATCGATCTTAACCTTGGAAACATTCAGGATTCTGCTCCACTGGCTCTACAGTTCCAATGTTGTCAATATGGAATCAAGCACCGGTCTGGACAAACTTTCATTTTTGCCCAAGAAATGTTTTATTTTTTATTTTTAGGGTTTTCTGTCACGGGAAATTGATTGGCACTGGTCTTAACCTTGGGAAAATTTAGGACTCCACTTCAGTGGCTCCTAGAGCTCCCATCTCCATTCAATATATTTTCCCCCAAGGAATTTTATTTTATTTATTTGGGTTATTGGGCATGGGAAATCGATTGGCACTGGTCTCAACCTTGGGAAAAATCGGGATTCCGCCAGCGTAGCTCCTACAGTCTCCATGTTATCCTTAAGGAACTAGGCACGGGAAATCGATTGGCACAGGTCTCAATCATAGGAACACTCGGGACTCCGCCACAGTAGCTCCAAGAGTCCTTATGTTATCGTTATGGAACAAAGCATGGGCCCGGACATATAGATGGAACGAACCGCTTACTTCAATCAAATCTACTCCCTAACATGTCCGTATGGGTGAGTCAATCCATTATTCCCGTATTTACGCTTTGGGAATTGTGTAGGGAAAATGTTTAGAAACGGGCATATGTACAGAATGCTTCAAACATTAATCCAAGGACAAACAAGATCCGCTGATTGTGCGTAAGATTAACGGGTGGAGGAAGAATTTCTTGATTGAAATATTTGGTCAATAGTCCGTTAATATGTGTAATAGAAGCTGCGATCGATTAACTCAGAATGATACACACAAGTCGGATAAGGCCCAGCAAGGAGCTTATTGCTTTTGCTTCTATTATATTCAAAGCCTTATAGAAACCCAATAAAGACTGACTTCTCTACAAGAGGTTTAATAATGTGCAGATGGGGTTCTTGCCAAAATCTTTTCTGAATGTTTCCTGCTCGGAAGGTTGGCATAAATCCAGATTTATCTCTGTCTGCTTAGCTGATACATTCACAAAAAGCTCGACCAAAGTCAATGAAATTAATTACGTACAAATTATATCATTAATTAGCAATCAACTTTTTATTTCTTTTTCAAAATAAACCAGCTGAACTAGCTTGTTCAGCATATACATATACACGAATTTTACTGAAGCATTAAGAACAAATTCGATGGACGATGTCTTGAACCGTTTTCTGAAATTTTCATTTTCCATCAAGGTTTTTTTGAGTTATATTTGGATTGGTTTCATTATGGCTTCATCATTTATGAACCGTCCTATATGTTATTCAATAATTTTGGAAAATTAACCTAAACCCAACAGTGCCAAAACTGCTGCTTTGCCATATAGTCCGTTAATGCTTCACTAACCTGTGCCCTTTATATGAGCAGAAACGTGGCCTATCAGCCATCTGAAACGTCATACTGAGGACTTCCTTATTCAATCTATCTTCTATGCTATTTTTCTATTTATATAATGTTAAGGTTTATAGGAATTTAATCACATATTTTTCAAAATATATACATAATACTATTCTCCTTCGTTCGTAATACACGCCTTCGTTCGCAAATCTCCTAAATAGAAAATAAATCTACGGTTCAAAGTGCAGAGCTATTAAACTAATTTTTAGCAACCTATTCCACCTTCTGGCAATTTTGAGCCAATCACAAAACGCTTTTTTCAAGTACAACCAATGCTATATCAGGTGTAACCTCTAGTATAAAATTTTCAAAATAATACTTGACGTCTACTTAAATTTTCTTGCAAACTTAAAGTCATTGTATTAACCTTTTCTAACGGTATTTTAGCGACCTTCTAGCCCCTTGTTTCTTTTAACACACAACAAAAAATATTTAGTGATTCTATCGCCTTCAAAAGTCAAAAGTCTTAGATTTATTACTTTATGTTTTCCTTTATAATGTGTCAGCATTTTATGACTTCAGTTCTATATATATATATATATATATATATATTGGAAGTCCCAAAGTGTAGAAATATAGTGGTAGCTTTGCAAAGGAATAAATAATTTAGGAATGAAATAAACCTGAATCACGGGCAAACCTTTCCCTTTGCAGCGGCTGTGCGGCTCACTGCCTTTGAATAATTTATCTTCCAAGTGAACCCAGTGAGAATTGAATCCCGTATCGTTTACTCCATCTATTGCTTCCAGCGTTCATAGCAAAGATATTTTAGAACAATCATTTTTGGGTCGCAGGTGCTACTCGAAGGGGATTGCTTGTAATGCCGGAAATATGCATTTGCTTTTGCATCCGCCTTTCCCTGATTTGGCATTACGAATGAAGGTTTTATGTTATATTTTTGTGTTTATGTTCTAACGGCTATAATAGCGTTAAAATAGTGCACTGTTTTCATTCAATAGATATTTGTTAAACAAAGTCTATGGTCAGGTTACAATATAAGCAGCCTAAATTCCAAAACTACCACACTTTTCTAGTGAAACTTGCTATGATCCCAGTGAAATCTTTTCCATATTTTAAATAAACCGTTTAAAGTAATGTTTTTTTCATAAATGACCCTTTCTGGTGCATGATTAACACTTACAACCTTCAGAATTATAGAGTAACCATTCCGGATCTATTATTTACATTACCATTGTACCTAATAATCTGACTTACGCTGACTCACTGTCTATTCATATTTTTCTGAACGAAAATAGGTTCCATTAAAGTAAATTTAAAAAAGAAATTAATTAAACAATATTCTTTAAAAAAATACACTTTAAAAACCTTGAACAATATTACCAAAAAATTTTTAAAACTGTTTTAAATTATTCCATTAAACAACATTTGGTTAGATGCATACTGGTAACTTTTTGTATACGTACTGATTTTATCAAATCGTTTTGAAAAATTAATTTAGAACATACCTTGGCAAACACTTGAACAATACACGGCTATACTATTTCAACAAATTTGAATTTTAAAATATAAATACAATCTAAATTTAAACTTTATACACATTTTCATTTTTATTATTTAATTTTGAATATTAATTTATTTTAATATTTAAGTAAGCATCTAAGAAAATATTTTGCAACCCAACTGATCGTATCAGTATAACCTACCCAAACATTGTCCATCTACTTCTTCAAAACAATTTTTTTTTAAAATGACGTCCACATATTTAAAATGTTACATTATATATATAAAAATATGTTTTCTTGTATAGTAATGAAAAACAACTAAGTTTATTTAAATACAAGAATTATTTATTAATTTTTATCAAAGCTTTTCGTTGGTAAACAGTACCATCATCAGGAATGAATAATACAATAAAGCAAGATATAAAAAAAAATGTTGTAATGTCTATCAACGAAAAGCTTTGAATATAAATTAATAAATAATTCTTGTATTTAAATAAACTTAGTTGCTTTTATACACTCACACACGCACACACATACACACACACACACACACACACACACACACATATATATATATATATATATATATATATATATATATATATATATATTTAAAACTTTGTAACACTGTTTTCTTGTATTTACTTATCACTTACACTTTAATGTACTTAAACAAGAATCTTACTTGGTATATATGCGAGTCGACTTTAGAGAACTTTAATTACGTGTCCTCATTTTTTAGCACCAGCTGAGACTCGCGAGTAAAATTCTTGCTTAAGTAAAATTAAGTGTAAGTGATATATATATATATATATATATATATATATATATATATATATATATATATATATATATATATATATATAATATAAATATTATAATAATATATAAATATATATATATATATATATATATATATATATATATATATGTATATATATATATATATATATATATATATATATGCTGATACGTATTCCTTCACGGATGGAAAAATATGATGAATAGTTACTATCTGGAGTACATCCGTTCATTCTGCAGTCCATAAATTCGCAGTTCCGACGTTTTGCTAGAATCTCATCCAGCATTGACGAGGTGAACCCAACAACAGTAGAAGAGCGAGTGAAGAGCGCAGATAACTCGGCTAATATATATAGAGGAATGAAGGCCATTGACGTCAATCCACACATTGACGTCAATCCACACAATGACGTCAATCCACACACACCTGATCCAAACAATTACTCACATTCCTTTGCCTTTGTTCACTTTTCTGCCGATAAAATCTATCGATGACACACTTCCAGACTGCGGCCAAATTCAAAGTATCATCGCGATTGTTAAGACTCTCTCGCTTCTCTATTTCGATAGCCTCACGAATAATTCTATTCCTGTAGTTTTCCACTTGAGCAATCTGTCGGCAAGATTGGAAATCAATGGTATGCCCTGTATCGCAGTGGTGTCTGTACAGAGCCGACGTTTTCTGCTTGTTTTTAAGGCCCAGTTTGTGCTCCTCAAGCCTAGCTGAAATACGTCTGTTCGTTTGGCCAAAGTACGATTTCTTACAAACTCCACAGGAAACGCTGTAAACACCATGGTTTTCCAAGAAGATCTTATCTTTGGCGTTACCAACAACCTTGTCGATGGTGATATAAGGTTTATAAACGGAACGTAAACCATGCCTCCTAAAGAGTCTGCCAATTCTATCAGTGGTTCTTTTAATAAAGGGCAGAATAACAGTACCAGCTTTCTCAGTCTCTTTTTCGTCCAAATCAACAGGAAGGACACTTTGGCGGTGTAACGCTTTATTATTGGCATATTCCTTATAGTCATTGCTTCTAAGCACGTCTCTCATAGTAATAAGTTCCTGGTCCCTCGAATCGATGTCTGTTAACTTGTAAGACCGAGAGAAGAGCGTGTCAGCGACAGCCTGGATCTGAGAAAAGGCGTTGATTTGTTTCTGGAATTTAAATGACACCCGTTTGAGAGCAACAGAGAGTAGTTTGAACCTAACATTAATAGAAAGTAAAATTCTCTTTTTTAGGCAAAACTGTCTGTTCACTGTTCTAATTTTGTCTACTAATATTAATTGCCATACTTCTATATTTGCATTTACCTTCTAAGCTATATTTCTTAGTATAATACTACCAGCTACGTACTAGTCTTCTAAACATCATTTCAACTCCCAAGAAATAACTAGCTGTTATTTTATCTTTAAAATATCAACACCTCATATTGGCCTGAACAGATTTCAACAAGTGCTAGAGAAGAAATACATTTTCCAGGAAGGGGGTGGAGGAGTTAAGCAATACTGTATATTACATTTTAAAACCTTTACAGATATAAAGAAAGTAATGTAAATTTTTCCCATTATCGTAACTTTTTTAAATAATTTTAATTTTGCTTTGGTATTGAAATGAGGACTTATCATTTATTGTAATGTACCTCAATAATATTCGTAAATAGGTAAATTTTAGAAATTATATAGCTTTATTAAACAGATTTGTCACAATTCCACTCTTCTAACTGGATCCAATTCAAATCTTCGATTCATACGTCTGATTGAAGTGTTCACATAATGTCCACAGCCCTTTTGCTGTCCCGGATTTCATTTAAAACATTGAAGCATCTCTAATTTCTCCCCTTCTGCCGCCTCAGGGCTTATTCCAGAGACAACCCTAACTAACGACGGCTTTCAAACGAAATAATTAATACAGCCAATTGTCTTTTCTCTCTTCTCACATTCCTCTTACTACTTACACCAGCCTCTCATTCCTTTGAATATTTTTGGATGAATTCTATTTTTGAAAGTATTTTCACAATCTAGAACACAAATGCCACTGGTATGTAGTAAAAATAACTGGACTTTATCCAACCTAATTCCCAATTTTGTGGGTTACTTAAAGTGAAAATAAAACGTTATTGTCCTTACAGCCAATCCCGTTTCAGGGTTATATCCTTAAAGGTTTATGCCTAATGCAGAAGTTTGTATAAGTTTGATTTGTCGAGCAGATCGTTTGAACTGTTAAAAATATCTCCACCTTTAATTATTATAAAGAGGAGACTTAGGATTGATTTTATTATAGGACAGTGTGCCTATCATATTTACCAAAATTTCTAAGTTTAATTATAATTATTACCTCACTTACTACTAGGTTGTTCAAAATATTTCTTTGCACGATTATTCGCTAGGAATAGCAGATAATAATAGTGTTAAGATTTAATTTTCCTGTTTCAATTACCTATATATAGCACAGTGGCAATGTTACAATACAAATTATATATAACAAATACATATATATATATATATATATATATATTATTATTATTTTCTATATAATTAAATTAATAGACGTATGTATCTACACTATTTACAGTCAAAAAATGTCACAAATGACAAACCTTATTGAATATCAAGCCAAAAGTGTATCTATTTAGTGTGACGTTTCGTCAACTGATTTGTTCCCTTACCGAGCCTGAAAAAATGTTTACATTACACTATAAATAAACATAAAAATATAATTACACTCACAACAAACACTTTTAAATCTTTAAACAGAGTTCAATGAAAGTTTAGTCAAAAAACTTCATAAAATAAACTCACTTTTATGATGAGAGTCATAATTCATCTAAAATATAATTAAAACCAGTAACAAAATTGAGAGAACAACAATATAAACACCCATATAAATAACCATACATAAAACCGTACAACAACAAAATAGGAGAACTTACAACCAAACTTAACAAATTCTTGGATGTTTTAAATTTATATAACAATGACTTGTACATACTACATTACTTATTTATTCTTAATGTTTTCAATGTAGATACATTCTTCTGTAAGAAGATACAAGTTAATAAGGACAACTTCAGAATAAGTCCTCTTCCTCCTATTCGACTCATCATCCAGTGTAATAAAATTTTCAAAATCTAGTTTATGCCCAAACCTTTCCCTATGTTCAAAGAAAAGACGAGAGGAAGAGAGTCTATCCTTCTCACTATTATTCTCATCAAACACGAACACCAACCTGTCTCAGTCTCATCCACATAGGCATCACACTCCAGGTACAAAGAAAAGACGAGAGGAAGAGAGTCTATCCTTCTCACTATTATTCTCATCAAACACGAACACCAACCTGTCTCAGTCTCACCCACATAGGCATCACACTCCAGGTACAAAGAAAAGACGAGAGGAAGAGAGTCTATCCTTCTCACTATTATGCTCATCAAACACGAACACCAACCTGTCTCAGTCTCATCCACATAGGCATCACACTCCAGGTACAAAGAAAAGACGAGAGGAAGAGAGTCTATCCTTCTCACTATTATTCTCATCAAACACGAACACCAACCTGTCTCAGTCTCACCCACATAGGCATCACACTCCAGGTACAAAGAAAAGACGAGAGGAAGAGAGTCTATCCTTCTCACTATTATTCTCATCAAACACGAACACCAACCTGTCTCAGTCTCATCCACATAGGCATCACACTCCAGGTACAAAGAAAAGACGAGAGGAAGAGAGTCTATCCTTCTCACTATTATTCTCATCAAACACGAACACCAACCTGTCTCAGTCTCACCCACATAGGCATCACACTCCAGGTACAAAGAAAAGACGAGAGGAAGAGAGTCTATCCTTCTCACTATTATTCTCATCAAACACGAACACCAACCTGTCTCAGTCTCACCCACATAGGCATCACACTCCAGGTACAAAGAAAAGACGAGAGGAAGAGAGTCTATCCTTCTCACTATTATGCTCATCAAACACGAACACCAACCTGTCTCAGTCTCATCCACATAGGCATCACACTCCAGGGTACAAAGAAAAGACGAGAGGAAGAGAGTCTATCCTTCTCACTATTATTCTCATCAAACACGAACACCAACCTGTCTCAGTCTCACCCACATAGAAGGCATCACACTCCAGGTACAAAGAAAAGACGAGAGGAAGAGAGTCTATCCTTCTCACTATTATTCTCATCAAACACGAACACCAACCTGTCTCAGTCTCACCCACATAGGCATCACACTCCAGGTACAAAGAAAAGACGAGAGGAAGAGAGTCTATCCTTCTCACTATTATTCTCATCAAACACGAACACCAACCTGTCTCAGTCTCACCCACATAGGCATCACACTCCAGGTACAAAGAAAAGACGAGAGGAAGAGAGTCTATCCTTCTCACTATTATTCTCATCAAACACGAACACCAACCTGTCTCAGTCTCACCCACATAGGCATCACACTCCAGGTACAAAGAAAAGACGAGAGGAAGAGAGTCTATCCTTCTCACTATTATTCTCATCAAACACGAACACCAACCTGTCTCAGTCTCACCCACATAGAAGGCATCACACTCCAGGTACAAAGAAAAGACGAGAGGAAGAGAGTCTATCCTTCTCACTATTATTCTCATCAAACACGAACACCAACCTGTCTCAGTCTCACCCACATAGGCATCACACTCCAGGTACAAAGAAAAGACGAGAGGAAGAGAGTCTATCCTTCACACTATTATTCTCATCAAACACGAACACCAACCTGTCTCAGTCTCACCCACATAGGCATCATACTCCAGGTACAAAGAAAAGACGAGAGGAAGAGAGTCTATCCTTCTCACTATTATTCTCATCAAACACGAACACCAACCTGTCTCAGTCTCACCCACATAGGCATCACACTCCAGGTACAAAGAAAAGACGAGAGGAAGAGAGTCTATCCTTCTCACTATTATGCTCATCAAACACGAACACCAACCTGTCTCAGTCTCATCCACATAGGCATCACACTCCAGGGTACAAAGAAAAGACGAGAGGAAGAGAGTCTATCCTTCTCACTATTATTCTCATCAAACACGAACACCAACCTGTCTCAGTCTCACCCACATAGGCATCACAGTCCAGGTACAAAGAAAAGACGAGAGGAAGAGAGTCTATCCTTCTCACTATTATTCTCATCAAACACGAACACCAACCTGTCTCAGTCTCACCCACATAGGCATCACACTCCTGGTACAAAGAAAAGACGAGAGGAAGAGAGTCTATCCTTCTCACTATTATTCTCATCAAACACGAACACCAACCTGTCTCAGTCTCACCCACATAGGCATCACACTCCAGGTACAAAGAAAAGACGAGAGGAAGAGAGTCTATCCTTCTCACTATTATTCTCATCAAACACGAACACCAACCTGTCTCAGTCTCACCCACATAGGCATCACACTCCTGGTACAAAGAAAAGACGAGAGGAAGAGAGTCTATCCTTCTCACTATTATTCTCATCAAACACGAACACCAACCTGTCTCAGTCTCACCCACATAGGCATCACACTCCAGGTACAAAGAAAAGACGAGAGGAAGAGAGTCTATCCTTCTCACTATTATTCTCATCAAACACGAACACCAACCTGTCTCAGTCTCACCCACATAGGCATCACACTCCTGGTACAAAGAAAAGACGAGAGGAAGAGAGTCTATCCTTCTCACTATTATTCTCATCAAACACGAACACCAACCTGTCTCAGTCTCACCCACATAGGCATCACACTCCAGGTACAAAGAAAAGCCGAGAGGAAGAGAGTCTATCCTTCTCACTATTATGCTCATCAAACACGAACACCAACCTGTCTCAGTCTCATCCACATAGGCATCACACTCCAGGGTACAAAGAAAAGACGAGAGGAAGAGAGTCTATCCTTCTCACTATTATTCTCATCAAACACGAACACCAACCTGTCTCAGTCTCACCCACATAGGCATCACACTCCAGGTACAAAGAAAAGACGAGAGGAAGAGAGTCTATCCTTCTCACTATTATTCTCATCAAACACGAACACCAACCTGTCTCAGTCTCACCCACATAGGCATCACACTCCAGGTACAAAGAAAAGACGAGAGGAAGAGAGTCTATCCTTCTCACTATTATTCTCATCAAACACGAACACCAACCTGTCTCAGTCTCACCCACATAGGCATCACACTCCAGGTACAAAGAAAAGACGAGAGGAAGAGAGTCTATCCTTCTCACTATTATTCTCATCAAACACGAACACCAACCTGTCTCAGTCTCATCCACATAGGCATCACACTCCAGGTACAAAGAAAAGATGAGAGGAAGGGAGTCTATCCTTCTCACTATTATTCTCATCAAACACGAACACCAACCTGTCTCAGTCTCACCCACATAGGCATCACACTCCAGGTACAAAGAAAAGACGAGAGGAAGGGAGTCTATCCTTCTCACTATTATTCTCATCAAACACGAACACCAACCTGTCTCAGTCTCATCCACATAGGCATCACACTCCAGGTACAAAGAAAAGACGAGAGGAAGAGAGTCTATCCTTCTCACTATTATTCTCATCAAACACGAACACCAACCTGTCTCAGTCTCATCCACATAGGCATCACACTCCAGGTACAAAGAAAAGACGAGAGGAAGAGAGTCTATCCTTCTCACTATTATTCTCATCAAACACGAACACCAACCTGTCTCAGTCTCACCCACATAGAAGGCATCACACTCCAGGTACAAAGAAAAGACGAGAGGAAGAGAGTCTATCCTTCTCACTATTATTCTCATCAAACACGAACACCAACCTGTCTCAGTCTCACCCACATAGGCATCACACTCCAGGTACAAAGAAAAGACGAGAGGAAGAGAGTCTATCCTTCTCACTATTATTCTCATCAAACACGAACACCAACCTGTCTCAGTCTCACCCACATAGGCATCACACTCCAGGTACAAAGAAAAGACGAGAGGAAGAGAGTCTATCCTTCTCACTATTATTCTCATCAAACACGAACACCAACCTGTCTCAGTCTCATCCACATAGGCATCACACTCCAGGGTTCAAAGAAAAGACGAGAGGAAGAGAGTCTATCCTTCTCACTATTATTCTCATCAAACACGAACACCAACCTGTCTCAGTCTCACCCACATAGGCATCACACTCCAGGTACAAAGAAAAGACGAGAGGAAGAGAGTCTATCCTTCTCACTATTATTCTCATCAAACACGAACACCAACCTGTCTCAGTCTCACCCACATAGGCATCACACTCCAGGGTACAAAGAAAAGACGAGAGGAAGAGAGTCTATCCTTCTCACTATTATTCTCATCAAACACGAACACCAACCTGTCTCAGTCTCACCCACATAGAAGGCATCACACTCCAGGGTACAAAGAAAAGACGAGAGGAAGAGAGTCTATCCTTCACACTATTATTCTCATCAAACACGAACACCAACCTGTCTCAGTCTCACCCACATAGGCATCACACTCCAGGTACAAAGAAAAGACGAGAGGAAGAGAGTCTATCCTTCTCACTATTATTCTCATCAAACACGAACACCAACCTGTCTCAGTCTCACCCACATAGGCATCACACTCCAGGTACAAAGAAAAGACGAGAGGAAGAGAGTCTATCCTTCTCACTATTATTCTCATCAAACACGAACACCAACCTGTCTCAGTCTCATCCACATAGGCATCACACTCCAGGTACAAAGAAAAGACGAGAGGAAGAGAGTCTATCCTTCTCACTATTATTCTCATCAAACACGAACACCAACCTGTCTCAGTCTCACCCACATAGGCATCACACTCCAGGTACAAAGAAAAGACGAGAGGAAGAGAGTCTATCCTTCTCACTATTATTCTCATCAAACACGAACACCAACCTGTCTCAGTCTCACCCACATAGGCATCACACTCCAGGTACAAAGAAAAGACGAGAGGAAGAGAGTCTATCCTTCTCACTATTATTCTCATCAAACACGAACACCAACCTGTCTCAGTCTCACCCACATAGGCATCACACTCCAGGTACAAAGAAAAGACGAGAGGAAGAGAGTCTATCCTTCTCACTATTATTCTCATCAAACACGAACACCAACCTGTCTCAGTCTCATCCACATAGGCATCACACTCCAGACAGTTATATCTTTCTTCTTTTTATTTCTGATGGATATATATTATATTAGTATACATTACCTGCTCTTTAATTTCAGTTTTCTCATTAATTTCTATCAGTGATTTCTATTCTAATCATATTTGTCTATAGTCCTTTGCAGTGAAGTTTAAAAATAACATGTCATCGACTCTATTTTTTTCTGATGTTCGATAAATACAACAACGTCAATAAAACAATTTGTTCTTCAGTGACTTTTGTAGAATTTCTTTTTTGCTTTAGACAGTATTATATCTTCTACATATGATTCTTTACTGCTGTTCGAAACATAAATCTGAATTGTATAGATTTATATAGAAAATTTGTAGTTTTAAAGAATTTACCTCGCGTTTTTCTTCTTCATTAATCATTTTAATAACAGCCATAATGAGATAGTTATTAAGTCTAAACACAACTAAGCTATTTGCCTTATATAAGGCGTGCTTTACGCCACTAACAAGTAGTTATTGTTTCAGTGTCTAGTAACGGTAAGAAGATTCAGAGTGTCCATGTACAAGGTCATGCCAAGGACGTTCCGGATTCGCCGACTCCAGCGACCCACATCCACGCCGAGGTAGACATGCCTGACCGCGATCTTCACAGGACCTTCGACATCAGCTCTCCCACGCAGTCCAAACGCAAAGGTTTCATGCCCCGAATGGACACCGACGAGAACAACGTACGTAAAACTTTTACTTTGAAAGGAAATTTCAACCCTCGCTTATCCTATACTCGAAGCGTTTAAAAACATAACAGATGCATTTTCACATTCAGATTAATATCAACATAAAGGCAACATAGTACACTTTTCATTTTAAACGTTTTCCCGTCGTGGAAGAAGCGAGGGAATTTTGGAAAATACCTGCCTATAAGGACAATTAAATTAACCGGTTTTGTAAAAAATTTCATTTTAATATCAAATTCTCATAAAGAAATTCATCTATAACTTACAAATAGTTTTTCATATGAAACAAGTTGACAGTAAATAAAATCAGTTAATAAATATTCTGCAAAAGATTTCAGTGTATGTAACTTAGTTCCAAGTTGGCCGCTTTGAGAAATAAAATTTACGAAAGCCTAAATGTACTAGCTATGGCTTATATCTGTGTAAAAATCACCGTAATTAAGGATAAAGATTTTACGAACTTCAAAAAAACTGCTGTGTACTCTATATTTCTTTGTAGAGTTGTAGTTCGTGGAAATGAAAATTTAAAGTTTGCTTCTAAAATCTTTTATTTCTTTCGAGCCTTTATCATTATTTTCCAGATAAACTTATACGTAGTGTTCCTCCAATTAAATTTATTTTTCATTTTTTTTTAAATTTCTAGTGTAGGCTATTTTTATTTATTTAATTTATTTTTCAACTCGTAATTCAATTTAAGATTTGTAATTTCAAAAATGACATTAAATCAAAATTGCAATACTTGGAATTCAATTTCCAAACTTTTATTTTGAATGGTAAATTAGTTCCCAGTTCTCCACCTAAATGTTAACACCCTCTCACAAGAAAGGCTATTTCTAGTTGGGTTATTGTTCCAGTTTATTTTGTTCCTCCTTTAAATTCTTTATATTGTTCGTAATATTGTTCGTGATTCATGTTTCTAAATGTTTGTATGGCGTGACTTACAACTTTTGTTTTAGAAATCGTTATGTTAATATCAACAATTCTCTTCTTTCTTACTGCCAATAATTTCTACTATTTACAGATCAGTTTCAGGCTGTAATAATGGTTATAGATGTTTACATTTTCATCTAAGCTTTGAAGTTCTGCTAAATTGTCGTGCACTAATATTCTGTCGTCTGCATCGAATATTTTATCAGCAATTTATCCGTCAATAGCCAATCCAGCGTTCTGTTTCAATAAAACTTCCTGACTATGGCATCGCTGAATGCATCAAATTTTGCTCTCTGCAGGGATGAAAAAGTTGTGCAACCGGGTTTAAAGAGAGGCGAATGGAATGGAATAAAATTTAGAATTTTTTTGACTAATGAAAAAATAATAATTAAAGATGATTGAAGAGGAGGCGTACTTGTAAAGGATGGAGATTAGCCCAATCACGTCAGCTTTATTCGCAAATAAATGGCAGAAGAATGTGACCAATCTAATTATACATCTATAGATGATGGTAGTAAGTAACAACACTTGGTCTATGAATGAATTACAAAAGTATAACAACTTTAACAAAAACTGTGTCGATGGTCTTCACGCTTAGAGATCTAGTCCTTGAATAGTGTTATTATTTTACCCTGATTCGGTTAGAAGAAAATAGAACTTGTAGCGTTACAAAAACAAACAAAAATATGGGGCAAGTGAGAAAACAGTCGATGCTGAACATAGTGTACTGCAAAATGAAATGGTGACGAGGTATATAGATAAAATAATTTTAAGAAAAATAACCTTAAAGGCGTAAGCTATAAATACGCTTAATATATAAAATAGATTAGAATAGACATACGTAATATATCGTGAATATACCCCCCAAAAATATCTGTGAAACTCGAATGTTGTTAAATTCTGGACCATCAAAATCTACTTCAAAAATACTTTACCTGGCCACATTTAGTCGACAAATGATTACCATTATAATTATATGCTTAAAATATAGTTTACGTAGATAAACATAACGCACTAATTAGTATTTATTAGGAATATACTATGGTTGAATTTAATAATAAATACACAAAAACCTTCAAGAACTTCAAAAACAGTCTTTGTATGTTATCCCTCTGAAGATGGTTACTTGGTAACTAAAATGTACATAAGGGTAAAATAAAGAAAATTTGTGGTTAGAAGGTTTTTGT